>PVJS01025259.1:0-28005 GCA_004027185.1 Glis glis
ATCATCTCCGAGAAGGACGCGTCTGCTCGGCCTTTCTCTCGCTCCGCGGGAGAAGAAGCCTCGCCCCCTTTTAGCCCGCCCCTCTCCGCACCCAGCCGCCGGGAAACTTACTTTTACCATGGCCGCCAGAGGCCCCTCCACTTCCGGTGCCGGTGTCCCTAGAGCTGCGCCATCCTCCAGTCCATCGGAGGACCACAGCCTCCAATTCACCTGTTTGACAGCTCTGCGACTCCTCTGACCTTCACTAGATGCAGTCCGGAGCGAAAGGTGTATGGGCGCCATACTAAAATAAATCTACCGGATAAAGACTCCGCTCCTTTCACGCCAGAAACATAAAATGCGATCGAGCTGCGGCCACGGCTGCCGGGACAAAATGGCGCCCAGGAGCCGGTTTAGCGCAGGCGCCTTGGAAAGACCCTGACCCGCCCCCGAGCAAGCGCCTGGCTGCAGTTCTGGGTTCCGTTTCCATGGGACACTCCACCGCCAATCCTCGTGCCGAACTTCTCTTCCTGACCCCTCAATTCACCAATCAGTGCTCAATCAAGCACATCCGGAGTCGTTTCTACCAATCATGTCTTAGAACTTGCTTACTCAATTCCTGATTCTCCAATCACGTTGGTCTTCGGAGAGAGCCAATCAGAAGTGGAAGATATCCTACCTGCTGTTTTTCGCACCAATCCGTGAAGTTTCAAAGCTACATCCAATGAGAACGGCAGGTAGCGAGCTCCAATCCGAAGCTCTTCGGCGTCATGAGCAGCCAATAGGAGTTCGTGTAGAAGCGAGTCTGCTCAACAGCTTGTTATTTGGTGGATTGTGGCAGTAAATCGGGGCGAGTGGGGAACCCGGCGCAGGAACTGCCGCCGCGGCCCGGAGTGGTGCTGCCCGGACGGGGGCCCACGGCGGTCAGTGGGGCGGAGGACTAGAGAGCTGACAGCGCGCACTTCACCCGCAGTAGGTAGGTGGGGAGAAGGGAAGCGGGGGTACTGAATGGACGAAGCGGCAGTAGCAGCTGCTGCTGCTGCCCGGGGTCCCGGTGCAGTTGGACGCTTTGGAGGTAGGGAGGAGGATGCTGGGCTAGCGGTGCTGCGAGCGCAGGAGAAGTGGCAAGTCAGGGAGCAGCGGCAGCAACTGCAGGAACCGCCGCCGCAGCCGCCTCCTCGGCGGCTTCCCCGGTCCCCGGGAAAATGGCTGTGGGGCTGGCCGCGCCGCTAAGTTTGCTTCCGCGCGGCGCGGAGCCGGTTGCTTTGGGGATCCGACCCCCAACTCCGCGGCTCGACTCCCCTATGGAGTCCGTGGCAGGACCCGGGGGACTGGGGGTTGGTACCTCTCCGGGTTGTACAAAAAGTTGAGGCGGGCGCGGGAGGAGGCGGCGGCTGCCGCTGTGCGGCTCCCCTCCCATCCCACACCCTGTCCGGGCCACCTCCCCTCCTCCTCCCCGCCCCCCAGCCCCCTCTCCTGCGCGGGGCTCCCCTCGCTCTCGCGGCTCGGGCCCGCAGGCCGCCGCCCCTACCCCTCCGGGTGAAGGAGCGCTTCTCCTTCCTGACATGGTGCAGAGCGAAGGAGGGAGAGCAATGGCGCCGTGACACTCCGCTGCCGCCACCGCGGGCCCGGGGCGGGCCAAGGGGGCCGAGCGGCGGAGGCGGGGCGCGTGCCGAAGTCAGGGTATCCGGGGGGCGGCCGAGGGGAGGCTCGGCGGCCGCCCCGCTGGGGGACCCGGAGAAGCCCAGGCGGTGCCCTGCCCTTTTCCAGGGCGATCCGTCCTGGGGCTTCGAGTTGAGCATTCCGGGTCAAAGTGGCCAGCGAGGCGGGGGCGCGGTGGGCCGCTGGCGAGCTCCGGGGCGGAACGGGCTGCCCTTTGGCGCGCTTGGGCTTCTCGCTGCCCTCTCGCCTCCTGCGCCCAGGATGCCCTCCGAGGGGGTCTTATCCCTTGGCTGCTGAGGGTTCTGCTCCTCCCCGCTGGCGCTTGTTTACTTTCTTTTCCTGTGTCGCTTCTCGCTGTTGACTGATTTTGTGCCTGTCTTTCCCCTCCCTGTGGTTCTAGCGACAGCGAAGATAACTCGTTGAGCTGGAACCCCACAGATCACCAATAAAAATGAAGGTAAGTGGAGTCAACTCTTCTGAACCTCCTGTCCTCGACGCTGCCAGTCCTGAGGCTGGTGCCTTGGAATGTCATCTTTTTGTTACTTGAGATTGATTTCTCTACTAAGCAGCACTTTCGGGAAACGAGGACATGTGAATGGGTGAGAAATATGTGTGTCTAAATGCAGTTAGTTCAGCTCTCTCTGTAGCAGTTAGCACTTTGGAAAGACTGGTGCAGCCTTTCAATTGTTGTCCATTCGGCTAGTATTTTTAAACACTTCCTGTGTTGGCAGCAACCTTTGCAGAAGTAAAGCTTTTGTCCTGCTTTTGTTCTTTGGGGGATTTTTTGAAATTTTTTTCTTCCCCACTGCCAATGCGATTTTCTAAAAGAAAGAATATGTGGATTGAGTAAAGGAGATCATAATTTCTTCTGTGGTTATAGTATTTGAGCTTGAATTCAAACAATGCTTAGTTTTAGTTTAGGCAATATAGTAAATGTTTTAAAACAGTCATCCTAAATACATACATGTATACACACACACACACACACACACACACACATACATAAATTCTTCTGAAGATATCAAATCTTGCAAAATTCAGTATGTGGATGTTTAAAAGGAAAGGAACATCTCATAACATGAAGTACTATAGCCATTGAATGTTCCTGGTCAGATATTTATCTGCCCCACATATTTGTCTTCAGTTTGAATTCTTTGTAAATGCACTGATCTGTGTAAAAGTACCTGATCTATGTTTTATTTACTGATTCATTATATTAAGCTCTAAAACATAGTATTTCCCCAAACATTTTTGCCTTCTTATTTTCTCAAGGTGACACATCCATCCTTTAATATTACTTGGGAAAACTTACTGGAAAATGAATTGCGTTCTACTTAAAAATGTGTAAATAAAATGTACCCCGGTTACCTTTGCATTTAATGATGTTTTAAGTTGAACTCGTATGAATGAAACATAACTTTTGAAAGAAATAGGTAAAATGATAGACTGAGATAGCAATCATCCTGTTGCTGTTAAGATTAAAATGAATGGTAGAATGAAATTTCTCACGTCTTTCAAAGTAACATTCCAGTCATGGCCATTTGCTAAAAGTAGACATTCTGCTAAAAGTAGACATTTGTTAGTAAAGTTGTTTTTTTTTTCATAGTGTGGTAAACTAGATATGGCTACAGTCTTGAGCCATTGGTTCATATCTGTATTCATCAGCTGAATCCAGACTTAAGCTTTCAAATACAGCTTTTAGTCAATGAATTTTCCAAAAGGGTTGGCCTCCTTTCTTATCTATACAGGTAACACTATATCCAAATTGATACTGCCTTTATGTAGCTGTATTAATAAACAATTATGAAGTAAGTATTAGTTTTAATAGCAATACTCCTTTTAGTTCAATAATAGAATTTTCAGGAAGCCATAACTAAAGTCTTATGAGACATTTAATAATGAATGTATTTTTCTTATTTTTCCATTTCTTATAGAAATTGTAGTTTGTTTCAATGTTTTGTATCTGGAAAAAGCATTATTATATTTCCTTACTAGTAATTTCCAGTCATAGCCTTAAAACATATTATGGTATCGGGCAATGTGTGCAAAAAATAAAGTGTTGTTAATAAAGTCATTTGCTTTAGAGGTATTTTTCAATAATGATATTAATAAGTAAGTAATCTTAATGTTCTAATTATTTTAAATATTGAACTTTTTAAATGCTACTCAAGGTTGGAGTTGGGAAAGAGAAGAGTAGTGATATATTCACAGTTTTATGTCTTTTCATCAGGCAGCGGATGAGCCTGCCTACCTGACAGTGGGAACTGATGTCAGTGCCAAGTACCGAGGTGCCTTCTGTGAGGCAAAGATTAAAACTGTGAAAAGGCTGGTGAAAGTTAAGGTAAAATATATGCATTTACATTTCTAATGTAACAGTTTTACTAACTTGATTAAAGAGATTAGAGTTCTCTTAACTAAAGAGGAAGACTGCAAATCAGGATTTTGTTTATTGAATCAATATTATATGAAAGTAGTATTATATACTATACTTATAGTAAAAACACATTGAGAATTGAGAAATATAGAACTCAGATATTTCAAAATGCTTCCATCAAAACACCATGCTCAAGATACTCCTGTCATTTGGATCTTTCCTGTTTGTAGTAGCATACTTACTTAGGCTGTAATCGGTTTTCTCCCCTTTCATAATGTTTAGGTAGAGACAATTTCAGTGATTAAGAAGAACAATACAGGGAATTATTTTCAAGACAGCATTAAAAATGATTCACAAAGTTGGCTTTTTAAGATGCTTTTATGACCAGTAAATAAAGTTGTCACATTGTTGTACAACATTTGAGAATACAGAAAAGTACAGATGAATTTTTATCCATAACATATCTCTCAGAAATAACTCCTAATATTTTGTTTTCTTCTAGTAATTTTTCTCATATGAATATAGTTTTTACTAATCTTTGTTGGATACAAAAGTAATCCCTGCTTATATAAATATTTTTAACATTATAGAGCTATAAAATATAGTTAATCAAAGTCCTCTTTGATAACACTCTAAAGAGATTTGGGGGCTAGGATGTAGCTCAGTGGTAAAGTGCTTGCCTTGTATGCGCAATGCCTTGGGTTCGATCCCCAGTACCAAAAAAAAAAAAAATTAAGCATAAAAACAATAACAGATTTTTTTTTTTTTTTTTGCGGTACTAGGGATTGAACCCAGGGGCATTTTACCTCCGAGCTACACCCCCAGCCCTATTTTATATTCTTTATTTTGAAACAGGGTCTCACTAAGTTGCAGAGGGCCTCACTAAGTAGCTGAGGCTGGCCGTGAACCTGTGATCCTCCTGTCTCAGCCTCCCAATTACTGGGATTACAAGCATGTGCCACCACACCTGGCTACAATAACTTTTAAAAATAATTTTTAAAAAGAGATTTATGGTCTTCTGGATTGTTGTGCTATGCCTGTGATAACATCATTGTCTTATTATTATTGGGTCATATACCTGCAATTTTCAAGTTGCCTTATTCATCTGCATATCTGATGTTTTCCTACCAGAATTAAGCACCACAAAAGGAGGACACATCTGACTTGTTCTATCCCCAGCACCTACAGTAGTTCCTAATACATAGTGGGCTCTCAAAATTTGTTGAATGAATGAATGTACTAGAACAGTGATTCTCAAAGTGGGGTTCCCAGACCAGCAGCATCAGCCTTACCTGGGAACTTGTTTACAATGCAAATTCTCAGGCCCCTTGCTGACTTTCCAAATCAGAAACTCTGGGGATAAGGTTTGGTAATTGTATTTAACAAGCAGTTGGAATGTTTCTGATGCATGTTAAAGGTCAAGACTCACTGAACTAGAGGAGTGTGATTTATGTAGTAGATAAATAGAAATAGATTTATCCATGATTATTATAAAATTTTTGTTTAAATTTTGATCTGCTGATGAAAATTCTCTTCAAGTAAGATTAGGATGTTATTTGACATTTATTTATTCTTCTTTGTTTTTTATAGCTTTTTGACCATACAAGCTATGTAAGATTTAATTACTAAATGTTTGTGGGTCTTCAACAATTTTTACTTTGGGGGGGGATATTTTGGCTCTTATTTATTTAAAATCAGTGCAATGATTGTTTTAGGAGATCTCATTATGTATGCATTACATAAAATTTGAATTTACTTATTTGGATAACTGCTTTATTATGGATACATAAGAAGAAAAGAGGATTAGAAAGTGTCACTGGTTTGTAAATGAATTGTGTATCATGATTATTACACAGATTTAAGAACCAAAAGATCTCTTTGTTTGTTTGTTTGTTTGTTTTGTTTTGTTTTGTTTTAGCAGTACCAGGGATTGAACCCAGGGGCATTCTACCTCCGGGCTATACCCCCAGCCCTATCTTTTATTCTTTATTTAGAAACAGGGTCTCACTAAGTTGTGGAGGGTCTCCTTAAGTTGCTGAGGCTGTCCTTCAACCTGAAATCCTCCAGTCTCAGCCTCTCAAGTACTGAGATTACAGACATTTATCACCACACCTGGCTGATACTTTTTTTTTTAAATACTTGGTGAAATCAGAACCTTTTATGACCTATTGATAAAATGCACTAAAGTCAGTTATTATATGCCTATAATATGCATTGATGCTTGCTATCTGCTTGGGGCTATAATAATGAAGGAGGGCTGTAGCCCTCAAGGAACTCATAATTGAGGAGAGACAAGAAACATAAATACAAGACAGTATGATAACTGTTATTCCAGAGGTGACCACAGGGTACTAAGAAAGCATACAGTAAAATATCATTGTTACAGTGTTACCATAAGTGTATTGTTTTAAAAGTAACATGTGCAAAACTTAAAATCATTGTGCAAAACTGTTTTCCAGGTACTCCTGAAACAGGATAATACAACACAGTTGGTGCAAGATGACCAAGTAAAGGGTCCTTTAAGAGTACGTATGTGGTTCAGTTTAAAATCTAGAATAATGAATTAGACTCGTACCATAATTTACTGAATTTTACACTTTTTCATAAACTTAAAATTTTAAAAGAATGTTAAGTAGAAAATAAAAATACAAATGAGGTGATTAAATGGTTAGTATGAACTATGATACTACAATGACTATCTTTTAAGAAAATCAAGCATCTTACAGTAGAGTGGGTAATTTAATGTGAATATGTATATATATCTACATATGTAGATATATATACATACACACATGTTAAGTTTTTACCCACCTTTTGTTTTGAATTCTTGGACTAAATTATCTTACTTTGTGCTTTACATTGATGCCTGCTAAGTTATATACCAGTATCATAAGCTTGAATCTTCTGGTATTCTGATTTACCAAGTAAACTATGTTTATTTCATAATTCAGTTTAATTAATTACCTATAGTGTTGTTTCCCATCCATTTCTGGCCATTTGTTTATGTAATCTATGTCAGAGTATCACTTTGGTTAATATCTGATATACAAAGGTTTAGAAGCTGAAAGAAGGTCAACTGGTCCATCCCTCTGTCTCCAGGTGAACCTTTATCTAAAGAGTCTCTTAAATAATATGCCAAATCCAATATTCAATATTACATTTTGTGTGTGTGTGTGTGTTTGTGTGTTACCAGGGACTGAACCTAGGGGCATTCTACCTCTGAGCTACACTCCACAGCCCTACTTTATTTTTTATTTTGAAACAGGGTCTCACTTAAGTTATGGCATGCTGGCCTTAAATCTGTGATCCTCTTGTCTCAGCCTCTGAAGTACTGGGGTTACGAGCTTTGTCACCATGCCCAACCTGTATTCAATATTTCTATAAAAGAAAATTGAGGCTATTTGGTTGTCTTATGGTTTTATGGTTCTTATATTTAACTTTCTTGAAGACAGTGTGATATGGTGAAAAGGTTGTGGAGCAAGATTTAAGAGAGTGTGTTCTCATTATGTACTCTGTGCTAATTATTTCCCCTCTGAGCCACAATTTTCAATTGGTGAAGTAGGGGAAATAATAGCTACCTTACTTATGCCAGAGTGCTTTGGGGCTCAAATAACATAATGAAGATACGAGCACTGTAAATGATAAGGATCTAAGCTAGAACAATGAGGAATCATTGTATTATTTTTCTTAACCCAGATCATATAGTTGGTGGGAGTTGATTTGGTTTGTTTGTTTAAATTTGGTAAGGAAATTTGGGTTTCATGCTTTAGGTTGGAGCTATTGTTGAAACGAGGACATCTGATGGATCCTTTCAGGAAGCTATTATCAGCAAGTTGACAGATGCTAGCTGGTATACCGTGGGTAAGTAGTTAAGTAATTTAATACATAGATTTGATTTGGAGGTTGCATATACCTCTATTTTGTGAGCATACTGAAGCATTGTGTTGGCAAAAGAACCGTCTATCCTTGCTTTTTGATTTACTGCCTATAGCTGGCTAAAATTTTAATGATGCCTTGCTATTAAAAAATAGTTATTTCATATAATAACTTGGCCATTTAAGTTGTCTCATTCAAGAATGTACTTCTGTTTTAGGTTACTTAGATATTTTTCTTCAAGAAAATTTAGATTATGTGATTATTTTTCTTCCATAAGAAAAGTCAGTAAAGCAGTATTATAAGTAATCAGACCTTTTCACTTTTTTTGGAATTGCAATTAAGATTGCATAAATGCTATTACTACGTCTGTTATATAAGGGCAATGTAGATGTTACCACAGAACGTACAGACTAGAAATAAATTACTGAGGTGTAGGATCGCAGGTTTGTGGCCAGCCTCAGCAACTTAGCGAGGCCCTCAGCAACTTAGTGAGACCCTGTTTCAAAATAAAAAATAAAATAGGGCTAGGGGTGTAGTTCAGAGGTAGAATGCCCCTGGGTTCAATCCCCAGTACCAAAAAAAAAAAAAATTGACCAGAATAAAGTCAAGCCCAGATGATTGTAGCTTAGTTTTTTATTAATAAAATTAAGAGAGTGGACTCTCTTATTAGAAGCTTTCAAGAAAGCATACAGGGTCCCAGCTACTCACAATGTCAAGGAAGGAGGATCACTTGAGCCCAGAAGTTTGAGTCTAGCATGGGCAACATTGCAAGACCCTGTCTCCAAAAACAAACATAAATATGTCTTCAATGTGAATGCATTCCTAACATTCTTTGTGTAAGGTTATATTGTCTTTAAAAACATTTAGTAAGAAGCAACAAGTGTCATAATACATGTAAATTAAAACCTAAAAGTAGTACTTAAATAATTGCTATCATTATACTGATAAGAATAGTGATAGGTAACATTTCCAAATCTCCTCTTAGTACTTTGGGCTACATAGTCCTGTGGATTACATCCAATACTTTGTTTTATAATGGACACCTATAGCTTGTTGGTTTTTATATTTATACCATTGTATAAGTGGTGTAATTATAGTGTTGTAATTTCCTTGTCCAAAGAAAAGAAAAGACCTGTTAGGTTTACTTTTAGTTTACTTGATTTTTGCTTTGAGTAACCATCTTTGATTTCCAGTTGATGCTCAAAGCTTGAAGAACATGCTTTGGTTTAAATTTCCTGTGTCTTATTCTGTGGCTTCTATTAGCAGTAGCAATTTGCTCTGTAACTTTTTTTTCCTAACTCCTTTTATTTTCCTTGGACCTTCTAGAAGTTGTTGGTGCACAATGGTACCATTCTGAATGACATGTATTTAGTAATCTTAGTTATGCCTATTGATAGTTGCTAGAGATTTTAAAACTAAGCTTAATGTTAACTCTTAGAGTAAGTACATATATTTTGCTATATTAAGCAAGGCACTGGTAAAAATTAATGGTGGTGATGTGTGCAGAATCATGTGAGATTATATGATGCATATTCAAATACTAATATTGCTTCCTAAACTCATTGTCAAGGTTGCACTCAGATTACTTGTGACGCTTTAGTGATTGATACATTGCTCATGCTCTCTAGAAGCAGTTTTTCAGGTTTTCCCGTTCTGGGTTTCTGCATCCCAGAACAATCATTCACTTATGAAGAGTCATCTCTGTCCTCTGCATGAGTAGCATTTTACCATTTCTAAAAACAAGTTGCTTTTGAGCATTCTCTGTGGTGGTTTTCTATGTTGGGTAATTACAGAAAATATCGTATAATTCTTGGTCTCAAATTACTTAGAATTTAAATTGCGTGGAATTGAGGTATCAATAATAGATATAAGTTGGGTGTGGTAATGCACACCTATAATCCCAGTACTTGGGAGTCTGAGACAGGAGGATCCCAGGTTCGAGGTCAGTCTCAGCAACTTAGTGAGATCTTTACTAACTTAGCAGGACCCTGTTTCAGAATAAAAAGGGCTGGGGTGTAGCTCAGAAGTAGAATGCCCCTGGGTTCAATCCCCAGTACCAAAAAAAAAAAAGGAATAGATGTACATAAGAATCATTTGGTGCTGCCTTTAAGAAAAAGGGAACTTGAAGCCGGGCATGGTAACATATACCTTTAATCCCAGTACTTCAGAGGCTAAGACAGGAGGAATGTAGGTTTGAGACCAGCCTTAGAAACTTAGCAAGACCCTGTTTAAAAAGGAGTGGGAGTATAGCTTGGAGGTAGAATGCCCCTGGGTCCAACCTCTAATACCAACAAAATAAAAAAAGGAGAGGGGAATTGAAAATCCCAAACCTCTCAAATTTAGTAGGTCTGGGGTGGCAACGCAAGTATCTTTTTTTTTTTTTTTTTTTTTTGCAGGACCGGGGATGGTACCCAGGGGCATTCTACCTTTGGGCTATATCCCCAGCCCTATTTTTTATTCTTTATTTTGAAACAGGGTCTCTCTAAGTTTCAGAGGACCTCAGTAAGTAGCTGAGGCTGGCCGCAACCTGTGATCCTCCTGTCTCAGCCTCCCAAGTACTGGGATTACAAGCATGCGCCACCATACCCCGTATCTTTTTGTTTTTTATGTACTTTTCCTTTTATAAGCACATTAGATGATTCTGATGCAGGTAATACACAGTTATAAAAATAGCACAGCCGGGCGTGGTGGTGCCACCTATTATCCCAGTACCTGGGAGGCTGAGACAGGAGGATTGGAAGTTCAAGGACAGCCTCTGCAATTTAGCAAGGCCCTCAGAAACTTAATGAGAGCTTGTTTCAAAATAAAAAAAATATAATAGGGGTGGGGGTGTAACTCAGAAGTAGAAGCCCCTGGGTTCAACTCCTAGTACCATGTATACACATACACACACAAAAAAAGAAAGAAAGGAAATAGACTGCATATAGAGAAACAGATATTTATTTGGGAGGAAAATTAAAAATATTAAAGAGGGCTGGGCTATTGCTCAATGGTAGAGTGCTTGCCTAGTGTAGTGCTTGCCTAGTTGGATCCCCAGCTACACACACACGCACGCGCGTGCGCGCGCACACACACACACACACACACACACACACACAATATTAAAGGTTTTTGCATTTATGTTCATGAATGAGATTGTTCTATAAAAATTTAAGATTTTGAGAGGTACTGTTCACTTAAGTACATTCAGTGTATTATGGTGCCATAATACACTAAATAGTTTGTGATCAGAGTATAATGAGCTTCATTACTAGTTGGTTTAAAATGACAAACTGAATTGGGCGTGGTGGCACATGCTTGTAATCCCAGTACTTAGGAGGCTGAAACAGGAGAATCACAGGTTCAAGGACAACTTCAGCAAGTAGTGAGACTCTCAGCAACCTAGTGAGACTCTGTTTCTAAATAAAAATAACATAGGGCTTGGGGTGTAGCTCAGAGGTAGAATGCCTGTGAGTTCAATCCCCAGTGCCACAAAAAACAAACCAAAAAAGAATAACATCTAAAAATGGCAAACTGAATTGCTCTTAATTGCTCTTTTCTGGAAGTTTTCATCATTTCTAATTCCTAGCAAAATATTATATAAGTATTATTTGTATATTCAGAAGATTATACAAAATATTAATGGCCTTTATGACTTTCTTTTTCTTTTTCTTTTGGTACTGAAGATTGAACTCAGGGCATTCTACATCCAGGCTATATCCCCAGCCCTTTTTATTTTGAAACAGGATCTTGCTGAGTTGCTGAGGTTCTCGCTGAGTTACTGAGGCTGGCCTTGAACCTGAGATCCTCCTGTCTCAGCCTCCCAAGTACTTAGATTACAGGCATTTGCCACCATGCCTGGCCCTTTATGACCTTTTTGATTTCATGAGATCACTGAAGTTATGTTGCACTATTAAAATGAAACAAAGAGGATACCATGTTGTTGGTTTAGATCAAATAGGATTTACAATCATTAATGACCTAAAGTTATCTTTAGAGTCAGTGGTTTTAATTCCTTATGTAATGTAGGCATTTCTTCTGTGAGAGCTGAATAACCAGTCTGAAAGGGATTATGGTTCTAATATAACTCAGGATTTTTAAAATTTTAAATCTAATAACACCTTGCCCTATAATGCTGAACAATAAATAGCCCCAGCTCATAGGGATTTTTTGGTTTGTTTTTGGGGACACTAGAAATATTTTCTCTATTATAAAATTGTGCTTTTTACTATAATTTATTAATTTGACAGTTGAATGAAAGATAAGGAATCTGCCATGTATGGAACTCTTATCTGTCCAGTCATTCAAAAGATGTTAAAATTGAGATTAGAATTCTTATCGCCATTTGAATGTTGCCATTAACTCCTGGTAAATACAAAGTGTTGATAAGACATTTTGAATTTTGAACGTACTCTTTTTTTTAAATAGTATAAATATAGCACATTGCATTAGGAAAATGTAAAGGAAGAAAATGTCAGCAATCCACATAAAAATGTGCAAATACACATACATCATTAATACTAAAATCTATCCTGTCATTTACATTAGTGTATTTTTATAACAAGAAATACTTTTTGGTAATTTTTTTGTGCCTTATAGTTACTGTTTAGAACATTTGTTATATCAGACTTCATGGAAGTTCTAATTAATAAAGAACTGAGTAGAGGAATGTTAGATTAAACTGGTGAATTGACTGAATTTCATAAAATGTGCTATAGGCTTGTAAGATTTTTAATTTAGTCAAATCCTCTCATGACAAATGTTGTTATAATCAAATTCAGTCACAAAAATGTTTTAAAACCTAGTTGTATTTCACTGGCTAGAAAATCATTCATTAAGAAAACATACTAAGCATCAGAGAAATCTATTCAGTTTTGTGTTAGGCTTAAACCCATTGTCTAAGTAACCTACCTTAGGACTAGTACTTCCCTAATTTTCAAAAATTAATTATATTTTTGAGTGTTCATTTCTTAAGTTTCCAGATTCCTGAAGCTGCAAGGGGGACTGAAAGAGTAATCACAGATGATTCTATGAGTAACAGAACTATTGGAGATAAAGCAATCTTGAACAAAATTGGAGACATCATAGTATCTAATTTCAAAATATTTTACAAAGATATTGTAATCAAAATGGCATGGTGCTCATATAAAAAGGCACATGAAACAAAAGAACAGACTAGAAAGCCCAGAAATAAATCCATGCATTTGAGGTTGATCAGTTGATTTTCAGCAAAGGTACCAAAAGCACACAATAGGGAAAGGACAATCCCTTCAAAAAGTAATGTTGAGAAAACTGGATATCTACATGCCGGAGAATGGAATTAGAACATCATCTCATACCATATACAAAACCAATTGAAAATTGATTAAAGACTTAAGACTCGAAATTGTTAGCTGGGCACAGTGGTGCACACCTGTAATCCCAGTACTTGGGAGGCTAAGACAGGAGGATTACAGGTTTGAGGCCTGTGCATGATAACACAGTGAGGCCTGTTTCAAAAAATCAAAATAGGGCTGGGGTTGTAGCTTGGAGTTAGAATACCTTTTGGTTCAATCCCAGTACCACACATACAAAGGGAGGGAGGGAGGGAAGGAAGGAGGAAAAAGGAAGAGGGAGAGGGAGTGCTTTACAAAGAAATTGTAAAGTTATTAAAAGAAAACATTGCTGGAAGCTCCATGACATTCATCTGGGCAATGATGGTGGTGGTGGTGATGATGATGATGATGATGATGATGATGATCCCCAAAACACAGTGCTTTGATTTGGATGTGGTGTGTCTCCCAATGTTTCATGTATTGATAGCTTGGTTCTAGTGTAAAAATGTGAGAAATGGTGTGAACCTTTAAGAGGTGGGGCCTAGTGGGAGATGTTCAGGTCACTGGGGATGATACCTTTGGAAGGGATCAATGTAGTTCTTATAGGACCCTAAATTAATTCCTGGGAGAAGGGTTTTTATAAAAGAGTAAGTGTTGCCCTTAAATCTCTTTCTGGCTTTTTGTCTCACCATGTGATTAGTCTTCATAGGTACCTGACATGGTGCCATCTGCCATTGGGCCCTCATCACAGAGGCTGACCTAATGAGCTGTCTGAGCTTGAACTTTCAGCCTCCAAAACTGTGAGCTAAATAAACCTCAGCTTCAGGTAATTTTTTTTATACTAAGGAAAATATACTAATACAGTCAACAAAAGCAAAAATAGATGCATGGTATTATATCAAAATAAGAAGCTCCTGCACAACCAAGGAATCAGTCAGCAGAGTGAAGAGACAACCTAAGGAATGAAAGAATATATTTGCAAATTGAACATCTGATAAGGAGTGAATATCCAAAATATATAAGAAACTCAAATAACACAATAGCAAGAAAACAAATAACCCAGTTAAATAATGGCCAAAGGACCTGCTGTGGTTTGGATAAATGCTGCCCAAAGGCCCATGGTTAAAGAATTGGTCCACAGCCTGTGGCACAGTTGGGAGGCATTGGAACCTTCAAGAGGTGGGGCCTAGAAGGAGGTCTTCCAGCCATTGTGTTGTGCCCTTGGAGCAGTCATTGAGACTCTGGTCCTCCTTCTTTCTCTCTCTCACGTTCTGGCTGTGAGGTGAAAGGTTTTCCTGTGCTGTGCATTGCTGCCATGATGTGCCCCAAAGCAACATGCCAACCAATCATGGACTGAAATGTCCAAAAATGTGAACCAAATTAAACCTTTTCTCTCTAAAAGCTTATTAGCCCAGGTATTTTTATAGTAATGGAAAGCTAGTCTGGGACCTAAATAGACATTTCTCAAAAGAAGACATACAAATGACCAGTGGATACAGTCATGCACTATATAGTGGCATCTTGGCAAATGACTGACCACATATATGTTGGTTGTCCATAAGATTGTAGTGAAGCTGAGCACTTCCCATCACTTAGTGACTTCCTGAGTAATGCAGTGCAACACATTACTCACATCGTGGTGATGCTGGTGTAAACAAACCCATGCTGCCAGTTGTATAAAAGTATAGCAGCTACAACTATGTGTATTACATAGTACTTAGTAATGACAAGAAATGAATATGTTACTGGCTTATGTATTTACGGTGCTGTTTGTCAGTATTTTACAGTGTATTCCTTCTTCAAGAAGTTATCTGTAAAACAGCCTCAGGGAAGTTTTTCAGGAAGAAAGTCTTGATAATGTAGGAGATGACAGCTCTGTGTGTGTTATTCCCCTGAAGACCTTCCAGTGGGACAAGATATAGAGGTAGAAGATGGTTCTATTGATGATCCTAACCCTGTCTAGGCCTAGGCTGATATGTGTTTATGTCTTCATTTTTTTTTTTTTTTTTTTGCGGTACTGGGGATTGAACGCAGAGGCGTTCTACCTCCACGCTACGCCCCCGGCCCTATTTTTTATGCTTTATTTTGAAACCGGGTCTCACGAGTTTGCGGAGGGCCTCACTAAGGAGAGAGAGAGACAGAGACAGAGACAGAGAGACAGAGACAGAGCGAGAGCTGAGGCTGGCCGCGAACCCGGATCCTCCGGTCTCCGCCTCCCAAAGTACTGGGATTACAAGCGTGCGCCACCACGCCCGGCTATGTCTTCATTTTTAACAAAAAAGTTTAAAAATAGGAAAAAGCTCATAGAATAACGATTTAATACAAAAAATATTTTTGTGCAGCTGTACAATGGATTTGTTTTAAGTGGTTATTACATGAGCCTGTAGTATTCAGTGCAGTAACATTCTGTACAAGTCTGTAACCTAGGAATAAGAGACTATATTATGTACCGTGGGTGTGTAGTAAGCTATACCATCTAGGTGTGTGTACGCACACTCTGTGATGTTCCCACAAGGATGAGATCACATTATGTGACGGTTTGGATCTGACATGTCCCCCAAAGGCTCATGTGCTGAAGGCTTGGTCTCCAGTGCTGTAATGTTCAGAGGTGGGGATTTGGGGAAGTAATCAGGTGATGAGGGCTCTGACCTCATCAGTGGATTAATCTAATCTACTGAGGGATTCCTAGCTCAATGAACTGGTGGAACCTAGTGGGAGTGGGTCCTTAGGGACATGCCCTTGGGGACTATATCTTGTCCCCAGGCCCTTCCTCTCTTTTTCTGCTTCCTGACTGCCATGTGGTGAAGCAGCTTTCCTCCACCACACCTTTCCACCATGGCGTTGCTATCTTGAAGCCAGCTGACCATGGACTGGACCTCTAACACCATGAGCCAAAATAAACCTTTCCTCCTCTAAGTTGTTTTTCTCAGATATTTCATCATAGCAATGAAAAACTAACATACCTGACAGTGTATCCCAGAGCATATTCATTTTCCTGTCATTAATTGATGCATGACTGTACATGATCTGCTCCACATATTATCAGGGAGATGTCAGTTAAAATCATAGTGAGGTATCGCTTCACAACTGTTAGAATGGCCATTACAAAAAGACAAAGGACAGTGAGTACTGCTGAGGATATGGAGAAAAGGGAACCCTCAAAACGCTACTGGTGGGAATGTAAATTAGTAAAGTCATTATGGAAACAATATGGAGGTTCCTCAAAAATTAAAAATAGAACTTTTATCTGATCAGCAATCTCACTTCTGGGTATATATACAAAGCAAAATTAAACCAGAATGGCCAAGAGCTATTTTCACTCCAATGTTCATTACAGCCTTATTTATATTAGCCAAGACATGGAATTAACCTAGGACTCCATGAACAGATGACTGGACAAAGAAAATGGGCTATATATTCACAATGGAATACTATTCAGCCTTTCAAAAGAAGGAAATCCTGTCATTTACAACAACACGGATCAACCTGGAAGACATGATGCTAAGTGAAATTCGCCAGATACAGAAAGACAAATACCACATGAACTCACTTAATGAGGAATCTGAAAAAGTCAAACTCAGAGAAGGGAGAAGAATGGTGGTTGCCGGGGGCTGTGGTGGGTTAGAGAGGATTGGGTGGGGTTGGCGGGGAGTGAGGGATTTCAGTTAAGAATAGGTTAAAGGGATCTATTGTGCAAGAGTACATTTTAAGTATTCTCATCGCACACACAAAAAAAGATGAGTATGTGAGGTAATGCAGATTTTAGTTAACTTGATTTAGCCATTCCAATGTATGCGTAACTATTTCAAATCATGTTGTATGTCATAAATATATACTATTTTTTATTTGTCAATTGTGTAAAAGTAAATTTTTTAAAAAGGAATTAATGGTTTTACTAGGGTATACATAAAATTTTAATATTAAAGTTTTTACTCTATTATGTGAAACATTCTGTTAATTATAACTGCTGTTTAAAAATATAACAGTAATGGTAATTATTTTTGTGAAGTCAGAATTCTTGACTTCCTCTCCTTTCCTGTAACCTAGGTGCAATAGACTATACTATATAGCTTAGGTGTGTAGTAGGCTGTCCCATCTAGGTTTGTGTAAGTTCATTTTATACTTCTTTGTATCTGTTATGTCTTTTGATCCTTCTTTAACTAAATTATAGTTATTTAGTTAACCTTCTGATTCTCAATTTCTGTATCTATAAAAGAAAGATAGCTTGAGGCTTTTGTGTCGATTAGGACATGGTAGAAACTTAGTAAGTGATAGTTGCATCTTTGGATAATAATTTATTGTTATTTTTACAACCCTTCATTATCAGTCATTGTTATGATAACAGGTAGACAGATCTTTGTATTTAGTAATTTATTAGATCCTGATGTTATTTGTTTCTTTGAATTCTAACAGATTATGGTTAGAGTTTTATATATTTGTTTGCATCAGCATTATTTTGTATCTTTAGTGTGATTAGTATTGCTATGAGACTCCCAGCTTTGCCATTTCCCTCTAAATAGATTTTAGAATTTATATCTAATTCTAATAACAGATACTACTTTTGGCTTTGTACATGTTCTGCGGCACTCAATGAATTAGCTATTCAAATCCCTTTTTTATTTTATTTTTTTGTGGTACTGAGGTTTGAACTCAGGGGCATTCTACCTCCGAGCTACATCCTCAGCCCTATTTTTTATTCTGTGTTTGGAAATAGGGTCTCACTAAATTGCAGAGGGCCTCAATAAGTAGCTAAGGCTGGCCACAAACGGCCACAAACCTGCGAACCTCCTGTCTCAGCCTCCCAAGTACTGGGATTGTAAGCGTGTGCCACCACGCCTGGCTCAGATCCCATTTTTGACAGGTAGCAAACATTTCATAAAATTGTTAAATCTTTATAGTCAAACTTTTATTTTATTGACATGTTTTATTATAAATCTGAACTAAAAAGCTAAATTTACTATAGACGATAGCTAATCATTTCACTTTTACCAAAATGCTAGAATCTCCCATGCCTACAAATTTTTTGTTCATTCATTCATTTGCAGTACTGGGGATTGAACCCAGGGGCATTCTACCTCCGAGCTATACCCCCAGCCCTATTTTTTTATTCTTTATTTTGAAACAAGGACTCACTAAGTTGCAGAGGGCCACATTAAGTACCTGAGGCTGGCCGCAAACCTGTGATCCTATCTCAGCCTCCCAAGTACTGGGATTACAAGCGTGTGCCACCATGCCCGACTTGTTCTTTTAGATGATACTTTTAACATGGAAGTTAAGAAAGGAAGCTTTTTGTAGATGGAACTTCTTCACAGTTTTCGTAACCATTTATGTCAGGATTAATAAATTCATTATGGAAGCCAGGCATGGTGTCGCATGCTTGTAATCCCAGTACATGGGAAGCTGAGACAGGAGGATCTCAGGTTCACGGCCAGCCTCAGCAATTTAGTGAGAACTTATTTCAAAATGAAAGATGAAATAGGTCTGGGGATGTAGCTCAGAGGTAGAATGCCCCTGGGTTCAACCCCCAATACCACACACACAAAATAAGTCCATTATGTTATTGCATTTTTCATGTCTTTCAGAAAATCTTTTAAAGTTACTTTACTTAAATGTGTGAAGTACACAAATATATATTTGTGTAGTTTTCTCAGTTAAAAGAATATTTCTCTTTGTTCACTTAAAGTTGGAAGGGTTCTTGTGTAAATTTCTTTTTTGCTGAACTGGGGATTGAACCCAGGGTCATTCTATCTCTGAGCTACACCCCCAGTCCTATTTTTTTTTTCTTTATTTTGAAACAGGGTCTTACTAAGTTGTGGAGGGCCTCACTAAGTAGCTGAGGCTGGCCGCTAACCCGGAACCTCCTGTCTCAGCCTCGCAAGTACTGGGATTACAAGCGTGCGCCACCACACCCAGCTGTGTAAAATTATGAAGTAGTTGTACCATAGTCCTTCTTGAGAAATCCCTTTACTTTTTACATTATTCTATCCATGATAAAGTATGTTGAAGTGAAATGAATTTTTTCCTTCAAATATCTGATTTTATTTCAAAGTGATTATTTAAAACACAAGAACTAAGGAAAATAAATTGTTGGAATTTTTCATCAGAACGTTTTGATTTAAGGCTGCTATTGATTAATGTAGAACACTATGGAAAATATTTTTTATATAAATTTGATTGTGTTGATTGGTCTTATATTCTCATTTTCCTGCTTCATAACTCCATTTATTTTTGTTTTATTTTATTTTTTGTGGTACCGGGGACTGAACCCAGAAGCATTCTAACTCCAAGCTATACCTCCAGCCCTATCTTTTAATTTTTTTTATTTCAAAACAGGGTCTCACTAAGTTGCTGACAGCCTCACTAGGTTGCTAAGGCTGCCTTTGAACCTACGATCCTCCTGTCTCAGCCTCCCAAGTACTGAGATTATAGGCCTTCGCCAGCATGCCTGGCGTCACACCTCCATTTAAATGTGTGTATGTCCAATGTAGGCATTAGGGAAAATTGGACCCCCCCTTTTTTTTTGGTGCTGGAGATTGAATCCAGTGGCATTCTACTTCTGAGCCACACCCATATCCATTTTTATTTTTTATTTTGAAATGGTCTCACTGAGTTGCTGAGAGTTGCACTGAATTGCTGAGGCTGGCCTCAAACCTGTGATGCTCCTGTCTCAGCCTCTCATGTACTGGGATTACAGTCATGCTCCACCATGTCCAGCAGTATTTATTCTTTATAAAATTGTGCACTATGGATATTAATACTAACATGAGTTATTTTATGATCTCTAATATTAAGATAATAGTTTGTTATACTTGATAGTGTCATATACATCATGATTTTGATATGCATATTTTGGACACCATTAATCAAGAGCAGATTGGTGATGTCATTGATGGAGGATGTAGTGTTCTATGTCATTGTGTGTGCAGGAGGTCAATTTTTTAACATGAATAGTGTATAGCATAGCTGCTTTCACGAGATCATTGTGGTTGCGTATGTGCCTCAGCAACTTATAATTTTCTTATATTGTTTCCTGCATGTAAGAGAATCTCAACTAGATATCTTTAGTCTAAGAGAAAAAACTGATTGAAATAAATAACGAACATATTGAGTGTTCATTATATAATTTAACTTTAAGTAATTAAATTTCTTTTTAAAAACTTGCTCATTAAAAATATGATTTGAGCCGGGCATGGTGGTGCTTGCTTGTAATCCCAGTAATTGGGAGACTGAGACAGGAGGTTCGCAGGTTCGCAGCCAGCCTCAGCAAGTATTGAGGCCCTCCACAACTTCGTGAGACCCTGTTTCAAAATAAAAAAACATTAAATTGAATCGGGCTGAGAATGCAGCTCAGAGGTAGGATGCCCCTGGGTTCCATCCCCAGTGCCACCAAAAAAAAAAATGTCTTATATTTTATTTCTTCATAATCTTGGATGATCAGTATCTTCTGAGAGCATATTCTTTTTAGTAAATTTTCTTAATGTTAGATGCTAAAATCAGAATAAATTCTGAAAAATCAAGCCTATAAAATTATCAATAATATAGATAGTTACATGGAGAATTTTAGTAATCATTAAATTCCTTACCCCCATATCTTGAAATATTTAAACATAGCTAAGTAGTATGATTTTTAAAACTATGTAGTAAAAATGAAAAATTTAAAGGAAGCTTCTGTGTGATTATTACTTCATTTTTAGGGGTTTTGTGTGTGTGTATGTGTGTGTGTGTGGTGCTGGGGATTGAACCTGGGGCCTTGCACATGCTAGGCAAGTGCTCTACCATGAGCTACTTACCCAGCCCTTATAGTTTCTTTTTTTTTTAATCTTTATATCTTTCTGATCTTTATTTCTAAACTACTTATAACCTTTTCTAGCACAACAAAACAACTTGAATCTCAGGACTTGAGAATTTGGCTGTCAGTACTTCTACTATTGTAAGTTATCATGCAAATAAGTAGAAGCAGTGGCCCAATCCAGTAGCATTATTAGGAGGCAGACAAGTTCAGGAAGGCGGGGTACTCCTTGATAATGGTTGCAGAAAAACCCATAATAGTTCAGTCTTTTAAAACTGGGATTTTGCTCATTCTTCTAGGAGTAAAGGTTAATTTAATACTCATTTTTCGGGTTGCTACTGAGTTAAGAAGCTGGTTCTGTAGTGATAGAAATTGAAAAGGCAAATGGAGATATTTACGCAGTTGAGAGCAGCCATTTAAGCTGTGTTTGTTTGGTATCTGCAGGGTGAAAATGTGGTGTGGTATATTCATTTTAAAGGTTTTGAAAAAATGGCTAACAAACAGTGGTTCTTACAACTAGTAACCTCTATATAAATAGCAATAATACCATTCCTATTTTTATTTAAATATGTGCATATATTCTCTGATACCTTTTGTTTATTTTAGTGTTTGATGATGGTGATGAGAGAACATTGAGACGCACCTCGCTTTGTCTGAAAGGAGAGAGGCATTTTGCGGAGAGTGAGGTAGGATGACAGGGATGGGCTTTTTGGGTTGAACATCAGCTACTAATCTAGAGGGAAAACGCAAATTTAATTCATCTGTTTTATCCAGACACTGGACCAGCTTCCGTTAACAAATCCAGAGCATTTTGGAACTCCAGTAATTGCAAAGAAGACTAACAGAGGAAGGAGGTCCTCGCTTCCTGTGTGAGTTTTTCATATGTTACCATTATTACAATTACTATAATATTAAATAGGTGATTTTTCCAGAATAGCTAAATTTGATTGGGTAACCTTTCCATAGCATTTTGTATATTAGACATTTTGCAGTGAGCAGACCTTACCCTTAATTATTATTATTACTTTGCTAAAGAATTATCACAACTCCATTTTCAAAATGGCCACTTATTTTAAGTTACTTTGCCAAAGTCCTTAATATGATGATTTTTCTTTTTAAGTGACTATTTTTTAACCTTTTTTATTTCAAAAACAATTTACACTTAAAAACTGCAAGAATAGTCAGGTGTGGTGCTACACACCTGTAATCCCAGTACTTGAGAAGTTGAGACAAGAGAATCACAGATTTAAGGCTAGCTTCAGGAACTTAGTGAGACCCTGTTTCAAAATAAAAAATAATGAAAAAGGGCTGGGAGTGTTTAGAGGTAGAATACCCCTGGATTCAATTCCCAGTACCCCCCCAAAATTTTTCTTTGCAAGAATAATATAATGAAAGGTCGGTGCCATGGCATAGGCCTGTAACTCTAGCTACTCTGGAGGCTGAGGTAGGAGGATTGCAAGTTTGAGGCCAGCTTGGGCAACTTAGCGAAACCCTGTCTCAAAATAAATAAGGGCTGGGCATATGACTTAGTGGTAGAGTGCTTGCCTAGCATGTGTGAGGCCCTGGGTTCAATCCCCAGTACCACAAAAATATATAATAATAATATAATGTATTTCCATATGTTCATCTAGATTCACCAGTTTTTAACATTTTTTGGCACATTTGCTTTGTCTTATGATATATACATGTTACAATTATTTTTAAAATTATAAACATTTTATTTTGCTGAACCATTTGAGAGGAAGTGCCAAGCATCATGACTCTTTACTCTTAAACAACCAAAGTATAAATACCAAGTACAGAAAACTTAGTGGAATACTATCATCTAATAATATATAGTCGTTATTGCAAATTTTTCCATTTGTACCAATAATAGTCTTTATAACGTCCTCATTCCCTGATTCTAGGGTGCAGTCCAAGATCATACACTGCATCTTGTTTATATGTTTTTTGTGTGTGTGTGGTACTGGGAATTGAACCCAGGGCTTCGCGCATGCTAGCTAAGTGCTCTACCAATGAGCTATACCCCCAACTGTTTTCTAAATTTTACTTTGAGATAGGGTCTTGCAAAGTAGTTGTCCAGGGTGACCTTGAACTTGGGGTCCTCCTGCCCTTGGTCTCCTGAGTAACTGAAATTATAGGCATGTGCCACCTTCGCCCAGCTATATGGTTCTCTTTGTGTGTATGTGTGTGTGTGTGTGTGTGTGTGTGTGTATGGTACTGGGGATTGAACCCAGGGATATTCTACCTCCGAGCTACACCCCCAGCCCTATTTTTTATTCTTTATTTTGAAACGGGGTCTCACTAGGTTGATGAGAGTCTCACTACTTGCTAAGATTGTCCTTGAACCTGCGATTCTCCTGTCTCAGCCTCCCAAGTACTGGGATTACAGGCATGCGCCACCTTACCTGGTTTACATGGTTCTTAAATCTCCTTTAATCTGGAAAAGTTCTTTACCCTTCTTTGCTTTTTGTAACGTTGACATTTTATAAGCATGCAGGCAAGTTGTTTTCTAGACTTTTTCTCAATATGGGTTTGCATGATTGTTTTTTCAGGTTGTACATTTTTGACAGTAATACTGTATAAGTGATGTTGTGACCTCAGTGCAAACACATCAAAAATGTATATTATCAGTTTGTTGCGTAATTCATGATGTTAACTTTGATAATCTGATTCAGATGGTATCTGCCCAATTTCTCAACTTCAAAGTTATCATAGTTACCATTTTTCCATTTGTAATTTATAAATAATCTGTATGGATATACTTTGAGACTATTTAAATATCCCATTCTTTATCAAACTTTCATTCAATGGTCTTATCATTCACTGATAATTCTTGCCTAAATAAATTAGTATTGTTAGGATAGCAAAATGGTGGTTTTCTAATTTTTCATTCCTGCTACATTTCTCAGTTGTCATATAGCTCTAATGAAACTCTTTTCCTTATCATCACTGTGAATCCATGGATTCTAATTTTACTTTAATGGGTTATAACTCATTGTTTAAAAATTAATTTTGATGCTCAAGTTGTCCCAGATTTAGCCGGCAGGATCCTCTCTAGATTGGCTTCTATGCCCTTTTGATATATCCTCACTATTTACTTATTTATTTATTTATTTTTGGTACTGGGGATTGAAACCAGTGGCATTCTACCTCTAAGCTACACCCCCAGCCTCCTGTTTTTTTGTGTGTGTGTGTGTGGTACTGGGGATTGAACCCAGAGGCACTCTACATCTGAGCTACACCCCCAACCCTCTTATTTTTTGTTTTTGAAATGGCGTCTTGCTAGGTTGCTGAGGCTGACCTCAATTATTTTTTTTATTTATTTATTTTTATTTTTTGTGGTACTGGGATTGAACCCAGGGGCATTCTACCTCCGAGCTATACCCCCAGCCTTATCTTTAAATTTTTATTTATTTATTTTTCTTCATAATTTGTGTGTGTGTGTGTGTGTGTGTGTGTGTGTGTGTGTGTGTGTACTGGGGATTGAACCCAGAGGCATTCTACCTTCAAGCTACACCCCCAGCCCTATTTTATTTTATTTTTGAAACAGGGTCTCGTTAGGTTGATGAAAGTCTCACTACTTGCTAAGGCTATCCTCGAACCTGCGATCCTACTGTCTCAGCCTCCCAAGTACTGGGATTACCGGTGTGCTCCACCACATCTGGCTTTTTATTTTTGAAATGGGGTCTCACTAAGTTGCTGAGGGACTTACTAAGTTGCTGAGGCTGGTCCTAAACCTTTGTCTCACTTTCAGAGTGCAGGAGATTTGAAGAAGCAAATAGAGGTGTCAGAAGGAAAGATAAGAAAGATTAGTCAATACATATGATAAAACAAAGTGGGCCAGGCGTGGTGGCACACACGCTTGTAATCCCAGTACTTTGGGAGGCGGAGACCGGAGGATCCGGGTTGGCGGCCAGCCTCAGCTCTCTCTCTCTCTCTCTGTCTCTCTCTACTTAGTGAGGCCCTCCGCAACTTCGTGAGACCCGGTTTCAAAATAAAGGATAAAAAAATAGGGCCGGGGGTGTAGCTCGGAGGTAAAACGCCCCTGGGTTCAATCCCTGTACCGCAAAAAAAAAAAACAAAAACAAAGTGGAGTTTGACAGCTGACCAGTCTGTGAGAGTAAAAGAAGGAATAAACTATTAAAAAGATAAGGAATTAAGTAGTTTTGCGCCACTTAATAAGAGTTAATAGCTCTGCACACTTTAGTAAACTCTAGCAGTATCAATGTGTGGGAGGATGTCAAATTACTCCATATATATTCATCAAGAAGTCAAATAAAATCGGTCTGGGGCGTAGCTTGGAGGTAGAATGCCTCTGGGTTCAATTCCCAGTACCACACACACACACACACACACACACAAAAAAAATTTAGACTCACAATAATGCATATTGTTTATACTTAATAACTAAACTTTACATACCCAGATAAGTTATATAAATAAACCCTCTTATCTATTTTACTGACGTGTTTTCATAGACTGTTAGAAAAATAAAAGTATATTATCTGACCTCTGGCATTAAAAAATAGAAGGGCAGTCTTTAAGATACATTTGGGACAGTAAGTACTTAATGCTAATGTAATTAGGGTTCTTTTGGCCTAGCTGGTGAATGGCATGAGAACCCAATTCCAAGTCCGCATTAATCTAATGAAGTGGACTCAAGAGTTCAGATAGAGAGCTCAGGACTACTGGTGGAGGGCTTAGAAAGTATCCTTCTCCTCTCTTCCAATAACAACGGAGAGTTTCTGCCACATTAGGAGCTGAATTGAGCATATTAAATTCATTCCATCTGTATCAAATAATGGTTATGTTAGAATAATGATCAGGTTATTCTAACTTTTAGTACTGAAGATGAAAAGGAAGAAGAAAGCAGTGAAGAAGAAGATGAAGATAAGCAACGTCTCCATGATGAGTTATTAGGAAAAGTTGTAAGTGTGGTATCTACATCTGAGAGGACTGAATGCTATCCTGCTTTGGTAAGTAGTTTCTTTGCAAAGTTAACCAACCATACAAATATTCGTTTACAATGGAGAGAGAGAGAAAGAGAGATCTTTACATATAGATAGAGAAATAAAAGTGTATTATCTTGCCTCTGGCATTAAAAAATAAAAGGGTAGTCTTTAAAAAAAAGATATATATGATGATATATATATGTATATGTAATTATATATATATGTCATCTTCACTAAGTCTGTCTAATCATCAATTTTGCATCCTTTAAATGGATATTTGAAGTCAGGCATGGTGGTGCACACCTGTAATCGTACTTGGGAGGCTGGGACAAAAGGATTACAGTTTGAGGCTGGCCTCAGCAACTTAGCGAGACTCTGTTTCAAATAAAAATAAAAAGGGCTGGGAATATAGCTCAAAGGTAGAATATTCCTGGGTTCAATCTCCAGAACCAGAAAAAAGGGGCAGTGGTGATGTTTGTGGCCATCCCTGTCTCTGTTTGTATCCCATTTTCACTGCAAGCTTTTTCTCTTTCCCCCCTCACCACCATACTTGACTCTTCAGAGCCTTTACCCTGCCTGAAATTAGTGTTCACTGAAGTTCTGTTGTGATTTTGGCTTTGTAAGAGAAAGACGTATGACACTCGCAATACAGTGTCCTCAAGAATTTTACTATACACATGTAAGAGATGACATGATAATTAATGATTATATAGTAAATTTTTTAAAAATTGGTGAAGACGTTAAAGTAGCACAGGGAGTATTAGAAGGGAAGAGTTCACCTACATTTTAAAGAAGGCTTTGGAAACTGCAAGTCTTAGGTGGGTTGGTAGAGAAAACTAACCTTTGCTAATACAAAGAAAAAATGAGAAGAGATAGACAAGAGAATTACTTTATGAGTAAAATCAAGAATATTTGTCTCCACTGAGAATCCATTTTGGCTAACTATGAGATGAGAGTAGGGGAATAATAGGAAATATAACTGCAATGATAATTTGAATCTGGACAGAAGGGTCTGTAAAAGACCATCTAGAAATTTGAATATAATTCTGCAGAGAACTTTGCAGAAGTGTGATATTATTTAAGCCACGTGGTTAGAAATGTTAATGAAGCAGTGGTATGTTGGATCCATTGTTGTTGGAAAGACTGGAGGTTGCGTGAATCAATTTGGAGACCATTAGAGTAGTTCATAGGTAAGCTAATTGGGTCTTGAAGTTGCCTACTCATCCTTTAAGACTTATTATAAGTCTTTGCTGCCATACCTTTTCCTTGCCACCTTGACTTAAGTCATTCTCCTCAGTATTTTCATATTATCCTCTGCTTAGTGGTATCACTACTTATCTCCTGCTGTGTTCTTTTCATGTATCATTTTATGTTTGTCCCTCCATTACACTGTTAGATGTTTAGGGTAGGCACAGCTATAGTACTAGTCTAATAATTACCAGCACCTAGCAAACAAACAAAAAAACATTTGTTGCCATCTGGTGTCAAGACAATATGTATCTGCCAAGAATGTTTAAAAATCTGGATATATACTGTTCAATACAGTAAACATGAACTGTAAGTGGTTTTCTGTGTGTGTGTGTGTGTGTGTGATATTAGGGATTGAACCCCCTGGGGCATTCTACCTCTGAGCTACACCCCCAGCCCGATTTTTTATTCTTTATTTTGAAACGGGGTCTCACTAAGTAGCTGAGGCTAGCTGCTAACCTGTGATCCTCCTCTCTCAGCCTCCCAAGTACCCGGATTACAAGCGTGCGCCACCACGCCCGACTCTCAAAACTTGTTTTAATTATTAAAAATTAGCCGGGCGTGGTGGCTCACGCTTGTAATCCTAGTACTTTGGGAGGTGGAGACCGGAGGATCGGGTTTGCGGCCAGCCTCAGCTCTCTCGCTCCCTCTCCCTCTCCCTCTCCCTCCCTCTCTCTCTCTCTCTCTCTCTCTCTCTCTCTCTCTCTCTCTCTCTCCTTAGTGAGACCCTCCGCAACTTCGTGAGACCCGGTTTCAAAATAAAGTATAAAAAATAGGGCCGGGGGTGTAGCGCGGAGGGAGAACGCCCCTGCGTTCAATCCCCGGTAC
>PVJS01025260.1:0-28001 GCA_004027185.1 Glis glis
TCTCTCTCTTCCTGTCTCTCTCTCTACTTAGTGAGGCCCTCCGCAACTTCGTGAGACCCGGTATCAAAATAAAGTACAAAAAATAGGGCCGGGGGTGTAGCACGGAGGTAGAATGCCCCTGGGTTCAATCCCCGGTACCGCAAAAAAAAAAAAAAAAAAAGATTCAGACTTTTGCTAGTAAAGATTGGATTTCCTCTCAGTATTACCCCCAACGATGAGTCCAATTTAGTAAGATTCTACCCAGTTTCTATCGATGACACAGTACGGTGGACTTTAGCTGCTGTTGCCGGTATCCACTTCCATCCTCCCTCCTTTGTTCCCGGAGCTCTGTGTACCTGCTCCTCCAGCCTAAGGGGGGACTGAGCCAGGGAAGTCAGGTGGAGAAATGGGAAGAAGCAGGATGCTTCAAGACACTGTGAAGCTGCTGGCTCACCCTGTCCCGGCAGTCTACCCTATCCCCGCACACCACAGGTACGTGAGCTATTTAACCCTCTGTGTTATTGGAGATCCTTCCTCTGGTATTCAATGCCCCAAACAATCCAAACTGATAAGAGCATCTATGGTTTGAATGTTCGTGTCCTCCCAAAATTCCTATGTTGAAATCCTAACCCCCAAGCTGATGGTTTTAGGGCTGGACCCCTTGAGAGCTCATTATTAAGTGTTAGGATTCGTGTCCTTATTTAAGAGGCCTGAGAGAGATCCCTGGTCCCTTCTGCCACATGATGATGCAGAAAGAGGCTGAAGTCTGCAGTGGGGAGGAGAGCCCCCACCCCGGCCTGGCCCCGCCCACCGGCGCCCTCATCTGGTAGCTCCGCCCTCCACAACTGTGAGGGGTGCTTCTGCTGCTCTCAGCTCCCAGCTACGGAATTCTGTCCTAACAGTCGAAATGGACTGAGACGAGCACTAGTCCACAGCCTTCTCCTGGCATTTGCTCCGATTTTGCTTTCTGCTGTTTCAAAAGTGTTGTGTGGTTTTCCCTAAGAGAACGTAACAGGCTTTCACGAAACACTTCAGTGAACGAATGTGTGGCCTTGGGCGAGTCACTCGACTTCCCTGCATCTTTTCAACGATGAAAAGGATGAGGGTTTCTGCTGCTCTCTCCAGCCCCAGCAGCCAACTGTGTAGCTGACCTAATAATGCACAGTTTTACTCCATCAGACAAACACAAAACCCTCTGTAGAAACATCCCGAGGGCCCCACATCCCCTGGTCCTGTCAGGCGGTTTCTCTCCACTCTGCAGATCCACCCTCCTCGTGTCCAGCAGCCATGGGCTCCCCTGCCTAGTGGGGACCCTTAGAGGCTGGGCAGACAGAGAGGGAAGGTCAGCGTGGATGTTCACGCCCTTGAGTCCAGCCCAGCCACCTGGCTATAGGTTGACTACATCCCTCTACCAGAGCCCACCCCGCTGGCTTCTCTCTCTCTTTGTGTGTGTGTGTGTGTGTGTGTGTGTGTGTGTGTGTGTGTGTGTGGTTACTGGGGATTGAACCCAGGGACATCCTACCTCTAAGCTAAACCCCCAGACCTTTTTATTTTGAAATAGGGTCTCACTAGGTTGATGAGAGTCTCACTACTTGCTTAGGCTGTCCTCAAACCTGTGATCCTCCTGGTCTCAGGATTACAGGCGTGCACCACAGCACCTGGCTTTCTCTCCCATTTTGAGAACCATTCCTCCTCTTCCAGGCCTGGGCATGACAACAGCTTCCTGCCTGCCACTGCTAGGCCCGGGCTGCTTCAGCCTGCAGCGCTGGCTTCTCCTACCCTGCATATGTTCTTGCAAACAATCCCCACGCAGTACAATCTCTTTTCCTGTTTGTTTGTTTGTTTGTTTGTTGTGCATGTGTGTATACACACTGGGGATTGAATCCACAGCATTCTAACTCCGAGCTACACCCCCAAACATTGTTTTTTTTTTTAGTAGGTTCTCACTAAGTTGCTGAGGCTGGCTTGGAACCTGCGATCCTCCTGCCTCAGCCTCCCAAGTGCTGGGATTACAGGTGTGCGCCACCACACCTGTGAGTCTCTTCTTTTGAGGGAGCCACTTGTTTCCTACTGGAACCCCAGGACACAATGGCTTAAAATTAAATCAAGATCAGGCACGGTCCAAAAGAAACCAAAGCCATCAACTCCGAGTCTCACGTAAGAGGAACGGGAAAGATGGCGTGTGCCAAGAAAACAAAACCACACACAAAGTCAATCAGACACCTGCACCGGCCTCGCCCGCCGTCACCGAGAGAGTGAGGAAGAGCCGTCCCCCGCAGACCTAAAATTAAAACTGTTACACGCAAACCTACCGACCCTTCCGGGAGCTTTGGTGTGGGACCTGGCAGAGAAGACACAGGGCAAACTCAGCCTGGAAGTGTCACCAGGGCGGAGCTGACCAACACTCTAGAAATGCCCAGGGCCAGCTCAGGCTCCAGGCCCGGGACCCTGGCAGGCCCCGCGGAGCACCTCACAGCGGCCTGCTATGCTTTAATTCTCTGGAGATGCACCCCGGCCATTTTCAGTTCCTTCTAAACTCTCCTAGGGCTCCATCCATGAACGTCCTTCGGATCCTTAACCATCTACAAGAACCCTGCCCAGACACAAGACAGGACCCTTCAGCCCAGGCCAGATGCCGCTGGAAGCCCTCTGTGGCTACACTGACCATTTCCCAGAGAAAGTCAGCCAGAAATCTATGAACGTCCCAGTCTAGAGCAGCCCTCCTCCCTTTCTTGGGCATTTTCCACGCCACTGGGGTCAAAGAAGTGATCTTAGGACCCTTTGTCATAGAATGTTCTGAGCTGAGGATCTCAGAGCAGTACCTGTTTGGGGTGCGGGAGGGTCGCTCCTTCAGGGCCGTCCTGCCTCGGGGTCTTCCTCCTTCAGCATCCTCTGCAGCCGGGGCCTGTAGGAACAACCCAGAGAGCACGGTCAGGACCTTTGCTTCAACATGGGAACAACAGGGCAATCTGGTAGAGGCTAGAGTGATCACTGGAAAGTCACCCTCTGAGCCAGGCTCCTGCCTTCCACAGGAACTGCCCCTCCAAGGTGACCTGTGGTCTCTGTATCGCCACACCCAGTGGCCACTCGAGTCCTGATCTTTCCCGACTCTTTGCTACCTGTGACTCTGGGGCAGCATCCTCCTCCACCTCTGATCCTACCATATGTCGCCCAGCAGCTGTTTCTTGAGCACCTGCCTGTGAGCCGGGCGCATGCCTGTAACCCCAGTATTTAGGAGGCTGAGACAGGAGGATCACAGGATCTACCTCTGAGCTAAACCCCCCCATTTTATTTTTTATTTTGAAACAGTTCCTGTGGAAGGCAGGAGCCCTCTGCTGTGAAACCCACCATGTCCCGGCCCCGGGCAGAAGCCAGCCTGCGCGGCCTGTGTGTGAGGGGGCCCAGCTGAGGGCAGATTCTTTCCAGAAGTCTGCGTGTCTGTGAGAAGAGAAAAGGGCGGAAGGCCTGAGTTAAGACAGCGGAGGGGTGCGGTCCCAGATCTCAGGAGGTAAAGGGACCAGTGTGCAGGAGATGCCTCTTCCCAGAGCGGGAGGAAATGGGGGAGCCAGGTGCAGGGAAGGGGGACCAGAGGCGACACCTGAGCAGCTTCTTGAGAGAGCAGATGAGGTCAGGCTGTCTCCTGGGCGGGCAGGGCAGGCGGGGTGGCCAGGGAGAAGGCTGGACAGGTGGCTCGTCCCACGTGGGCCCCAGATCCCAGCCCCTCCTTCGATGTGCGCCCTCGGAGCCCTGCTCCTGTCACTCTGGTCCCTACCCGAGTGGAGAGAGCTGGCTGTGGCCAACATTCCCGAGGGCCCCCCTGAAACTAGAGGCCAGTTTCACAGGAGCACAATCTGCCTGGCTGTGGGGTTTTCTATGACAGCTCTTAGCAGGCAGCGTCTAGGAGGAGGGTATCCCCAAAAGTGAATTTGAGGACCCCAAAAGCTCCATCCCTGCCTGTGCAGCCTTGCTATCCTCCAGGGCTCCCCTAATTCCTCCTGTAATATGATAGGACTCGTATTTGCTGAGCACCCACTAAGTGCCAGGTGTGCTACAAGTTAAAACAAACAACAGTACTGTGAAGTGCTTGTGGCCTTCGTGTATGTGTGTGTGTGTGTGTGTGTGTTTTACTGGGGACTGAACCCAGGGGCATTCTACCTCCAAGCTACACCCACAGCCCTATTTTATTTTTTCTTTTGAAACAGAGTCTCACTAAGTTGCGGAGGGCCTCACTGAGTTGCCGAGGCTGGCCGCGAACCTGCGATCCTCCTGTCTCAGCCTCCCAAGTACTGGGATTACAAGCGTGCGCCACCACACCACACCCCCTTTTTAAATGAAGTCTAAAACCACAGTCTAGAGATTTGCTCAGAATCGACAGGTAGCAAGTGGCATAGCTGGGACAGAGACTTTCCATTTCTCTACACTCTCAACACCCCAGCCAAGTCCCCAACGTCCCCTTCTTATCGCTCCACATGAAGACCGTCTCTACCGCCTCCCAGTGCTTCCTTTACAGTACATGCAGCCAGATGAACCTTTTCGTGGCACTGTTGTGCCTGGTCCCCATCCGACTCAATCACCTGGTTCTGGAGGCGCCCCAAACAGGAAGACTCCAAACGCCACACCATCCCTGGGGACCCTTCAAAAAGAAGAGCATGTCCTTTCTCAATCCGCTTCCCAGCACACCTCTGCGGCCCCAGCCCTAACGCTCTCCCCTGTGCACCCCTCCAGGTCCCAGTGCTGAGCACATCGCTCCCCCTGCAGCCCCACCCCACCCCCTTTTTGGTAGTGAGGATTGGGCCTGGGGCATTCTACCTCCAAGCTACACCTCCAGCCCTACTTTTTATTAATATATTTCAAAACAAGGTCTTGCTAGGTTGCTGAGAGTCTCACTAAATTGCTGAAGCTGGTTTTGAACCTGCGATCCTCCTGTTTCAACCTCCCAAGTTTTGTGGCACACACCTGTAATCCCTCCCAACTGGGATTACAGGCGTGCGCCACCACGCCCAGCTCAGCCCTATTTTGTTTTTTTCTTTTGAAACAGGGTCTCACTAGGTTGTTGAGGGTCTCCCTAAGTTACTGCATACTGACCTCAAACCTGCAATCCTCCTGTCTCAGTCTCCCAAGAACTAGGATTATAGACCTGTGCCACCACTCCCGGCCAGCCCTGCCCTTCTTCTTGCCACGTGGCTGCTGGCCCTCTCTGGGAGTCGCTGGCCCTCCCCGTCCTTCTGAACTCACTACATGAGCTCCTGGTGGAAGAGTTCCACCTGCCCGTGTGGCCTGCAAGGTCTGGAGGGTTGCTAACAGCTGTGCTGGCGACGCTGGTCACTGCCCACTGCTAGCACAGAGTCTCGAAAACTGAGCGTTACTTGGACCACAGAACAATTCAGATGCTCAGGTGACACAATTTCAGAAACACAGGAGGACCGGGATGCGTGTGGGGAGGGACACGGGGCCTCCCTGGAGGCTTCGGAGGCCCGTCGGTCCTTTCTTTGCAGGAGGCCCCAGGTTCTACTCCGGAAGTAGAGAATGTGCCACTTCTGGAAGTCAGGTTCATCCAACTCCACTCCATCCTCCTAGACCACCACGCGACAGTCCCGGGGTTCCCAGAGCCGCGAGGGGAGGATGACTGTGAGAGAGGAGAGTTGGCAAAGCACTGGACAGCCATCAAGTCCCACACACAGAGAGAAGGGCGACCCTGGATACAGAGGATCTGGGAGAACCCCATAGCGGTCACGGCCACGCTGTCTGCCCAATCAGAAACCAAGATCTACCCAGACAGGTGGGACCAAAGAGGCAGCGGCCCCTCACGACTCAGAGCAGTAACAGGAGCTCTGGAATTAAGCCTCACTCCAAACCCTGACCTTGCCACCACCCAGCAGCTGTTTATCCTTGGGCTGGTCACTTAACCTCTCTGAGTCTCATTCTGCACAAGTTGACATGAGGCCTAAACGAAACAAGAAGTGTATAAAACACTTGGCACCAAGCCCGGCAGACAGAAAGGGCCCACTGAGCGCTCCCCTTCCTCCTCCAGCCTTCCGACCTCATGGCTCCCTCAGCGCTCACTAAGAGACAAGTCCAGGAGCGACAAAGCACTAGAAGGTTTGCAAGGAGGCATGGCAAAAGTCAGCAAGGGACAAACAGGCGACCCCAAGGCTGCAGGAGAGAAGCACTGGACCCGGGTGAACGCCCGGGTCTCAGAACATGTGACGCTCGGGCCTCAGACCCGCACAGGAAGTTTATGACAAACTTCACATCAACACACATCACAGACAACACACATCACAGCTGCGAGAGGCTGCTCTCCGCTCAAAAAAGTCAAAACGCCGCCTTTCCGTGCGCGGGGCTCGGCGCGAGCCACAGCAGCGCCCTGGATGTCCCAGTGCCCGCACTCTTCCCGGGTCAGGACGCGCCCCGGCCCGCGATCCTGGATCTGGGCCAGACCGTGTGCAGCAGCTCTGCATCGAAGCCAGGATTCGTCCCTCGGCCACTCCATGCGGCAGGGACAGTGCGCGCTGTGGACACCCATCGGGGCCTGGGTGACTTAGGTGTGGGGTTCGTTTCTCAGCGGGGAGGGAGATCTTAGCACAGAAAGAGGAAGCACCATTCTGGTCCTCGCCTCTCGGTGCTCAGGGCCTGGCTTTGGCCTGCTATTTTCTTCTCTGAAATCCCACCCGGCGATCACGTGTTGATCTGTATTGGTCACGCCTGGGCGGGCTCGGTGACTTCAGCTGCTTTATTTCCAAGTGCAGGCAAATACGGACACCAATCCACATCCCACCGCCCGAACTAGAGGGAAAACCAGCCGCGGCTCCTTCCCGGTTTCACCATCTCCCCAGCACCTGCGGATGGAGCCGGCGTCTAGACGACTTGTACCTCTGCTTGGTGGAGGTACGCCAGTAAACACTCGGTAATTAATAAGCAGCATCAATACCATTCCTCCATTGTCTTTGGTTCACCCCCAGCAAAGCTGGGGAGCCCTGGCTTCACCCCTCCTGCGCACTGGCCCCTTTGCCAACTGAGTCACCCCCCAGCCGCCGCCTCCCTCCTGCGGTGGTTTCCCCTCCCTCTCAGGTTAGGTTCCTTTTAAAAAAAATGACTCATTTAGGAAGAAACAAAACTCAGAACTTCAATGGTAAAGATAAAACAGTACCACGTTCTTTAAACACCTCCCACTCCATGCAGAATTGAGATCCGATAAGCCCCCCCGGACTGGACTTCCTAATTTGGAACTTACGGTATACACAATTCTTCTAGCAAAAACACTTCCAGTAATGTCTTCACTCTGAACGTTTCGGCATCTTCTCTACCGACAGAGACGGCCCCAGGCCTCTCATCAGTAAGTAGCTTTTGAAAGACGAAGCAACGAGAAATTAAAGATGAAAGTCTATGCTTTAAAGTGGATCCAAAATTATGGGATGTTTTGCTGCATTTATGATTCTGACTTATTGATACAGAATATTGGTATTAGATCAGGAGCCTAATGAGAATTATGGGGAGTTGCTCATTTAAAAATAAGACTTCTGGGTATGTAAGATGTTTACAACATTTGTGCACAGTATTTGAAAGGAACAAAATTACATAATACAATACATCGAGTTGCATGAGCTACTGAGAGGCCGAAATAAAATAGGTTAAAATGAGCGCTAGGAGGATCCAAATCCAGGGGTTTGCAACCTTGGCCATGTTGTTTTGTTTTGTTTTGTTTTGTTTTGTTTTGTTTTGAATTCCCAGGCTCCACCCCCAGAGATTCTTATACATTTGGTCTGCCATGGGGCTCTAGCTTCAGGCTTTTTGTTTTTGTTTTTGAAGTTGTTCCCAGCGACTTTAATGTGCATCTAGGGCTGCAAACCACTGATCTGCAGATAAGAAAAAATTAGATAGGGCTGGGGGCGTGGCTCAGAGGTCAAGCACCTATCTAACATGTGTGACGCCCTGGGTTTGATCCCCAGCATGGTAAATAAATAAATGAAATGAAAATAAAAAATTCCGGAGCAGTCCAAAATTGCACAGCCACTCAGAGTTTGTAAAACCAGAACCGACACTGACATCAACAACGCCTAGTCCGGGGCTGCAGTTTTGCTTAAGGGTTTGGTATTCCAAGTTGTTGAAAAAAAATTTAAGCCAGGTGTGGTAGCGTATACCTTTATCGCAGTACTCAGGAGGCTGAGACAGGAGAATCACAGGTTCAAAGGCAGCCTCAGCAACTTAGTGAGACACTGTTTCAAAATAAAAACTAAAAAGGAGCCGGGCATGGTGGCACACACTTGTAATCCCAGAACTTGGGAGGTTGAGACCAGAGAATCCGAGTTCATGGCCAGCCTCAGCTACTTAGTGAGGCCCTCTGCAACTTACTTACTGAGACCCTGTTTCAAATAAACAATAAAAAAAAAAATAGGGGTGGGGTATAGCTCGAAGGTAGAATGCCCCTGGGTTCAATCCCTGGTACTGCAAAAAATAAATAAATAAATAAATAAATAAATAAAAATAAAAAGGGCTGGGGGTATAGCTCAGAGGTAGAACAATCCTGACACAGTAAAATACATACACACACACACACACACACACACACACACACGACTTTCCCCAGTCAGGCTCTTCTGTGGCCTGCTCTGACCTCTGACCTCCAGCCACCCCCGAGCCCTGTGGATGGGTCCCCAAGAACAGATGTGGGAAGAGATGTCCTAGCGCAGGTGTCAAGCCCCATGTAGTGCCCATGTGGCCTCCTAGGCTGTGCCCCTGAGCACCCAGGCCCACTGTCCCCCTCTCGTGGTTCCCCACTGTCCTCTCTCAAGGGGCCCCTCTGGTCCCTGTCTCTACATTCTGCACAGCCTCTCTGAGTCTCTGGAAGGCAAACGGCCACACACAAGCCAAGTGACAGCCTTGTAGAACTTGTAGATCAGGAGCCCGGAAACTCTTGACATGGGCGTCTACCGTGGGATTCTCCACAGTCCCCACGGCTCCTTAATGTCTCATGAGACACAGAAGAGGGGCCAGGGAATGTTCCAGAAAGCAGGAACAGAACTGCAAGGTCAAGGCCGGGAGGTCAGAGGGCGTGCAAGGTGTCCAGGGAAGTCTGAGGCATTCAGACATCTGCAGCGCCTCCTAGCCTGTCCAAGGCCGCGCAGGGCGGGTGATCCTGGGGGCTGTCAACAAAACCCACGGAGGGGGGCCCCCTCGGCCTTCCCTGGCTCCGCCTCCCCGCAGCTCCTGCCACCCTAGCGGCGGCAGGAGGATCTAGGCCAAAAGAAGTGCGTGGAAAAATAGGAATAGAGAAAAAAGAAATGAAATTAAGCAGCACCACAAGAGGCAGGCTGGGGTGCTCCCGGAGAGACGGGGAGTCCTCCTAAGTGGCCGGGGGCAGCTCCCACGATGCGGGAGCCCGGAGGCTTAACCTCCTCCTGGAGGCCCTCTCCAAAGGCGAAGGAATCACCCCAAACACACACACCTTGGACCTTAAGGTAAACTTCAAAGAACTCTGAAACGTCAAAAGTACCAAGACAGACTGGCCACGCTCGGCCTAGACGGACCTGTGGCCTGTGCGAGGCCTCTCGTTGCCCCTGTTGTTTTGGGTTTTGCCTCTCCTCCTTTTTGAATGCTGGGGATCGAACCCAGGGCCTCATACACGGTCGGCAGGTGCTCTACCACGGAGCCACATCTCCAGCCCAAGGGAAGTCCTCATGGCGGCGACTGGCCTGTCCTGTAAGAGGACAATTTCTGCTCCTCAAGTGTCCACCTCCACCGGCTACCTGGCATGTGGCATGTCCCTCCGTGCGGGGCGACTGCCGGCTGCACGGTACTTTTCTGTTTTAGGTAGAGGAATGTGTGCCTGTCTCTCTCCCCAAACACAGACGCAAGCCCCCGCCTGGCTCCCGCCAGCGTCTCCTTCCCTCTCCTTTTTTTTTTTTTTTTTTTTTTTTTACCGGGGATTGAACGCAGGGGCGTTCTACCTCCGCGCTACACCCCCGGCCCTATTTTTTTATGCTTTTATTTTGAAATCAGGTCTCACAAAGCTGCGAAGGGCCTCACTAAGTAGAGAGAGAGAGAGAGACAGGGAGAGAGAGAGAGAGAGAGAGAGAGCAAGCGCTGAGGCTGGCCGCGAACCCGGATCCTCCGGTCTCTGCCTCCCAAAGTACTGGGATTACAAGCGTGCGCCACCACGCCCGGCTTTCCCTCTCCTTTTTAAAAATCCTCCCTGTTGGCTCTCAGTGAGCTTTTACTAACCATGTGGAAAGCCTGCTCTCAACCCCATCAGCTCCTACCACGGGCCCTGTCCCACATCTCCGGCCCTTTCTAGGCTCCAGCGACACCTTCCTCTGGCCGCGGAGTGGAATGGCTTCCCTCGTTGTTGGTGCCTGGGCGCCATCTATCCCAGACGGCTCCCGCAACCCTGTCTCTAGCTCCAGAAATGATCCCTTTACTCAGGTCTCTTCAGTTAAACCTTCTGAGTGAGCAGAGTTCAAAGAAAATCGGACCTGAGATCTGCGCTCCGGAAACGCACACACGCAGAACGCCGGACGCCATCCTGACGCACGGCAGAGAGCCACCTGCCACCATGGCCAAAGGAGACGCGGGAGGCGTGACTGGTTGGAGAAAGTTTCGTGGAGGAAGTGAGATCTGAGTTGGGTCTCAAAAAACGAGTTCAAGCATGTCAAGTACAGAGGAAGCGGAAGCCATCCTGAGCAGCGGCCCAGCACAGGCGTGACACTGACCACAGGCAGGCGGCCCCCGAGGGACGAATGGGGCTGGAGTCAGACGGAATTGGTCCGACCCCGTCTCTGCCCCTTACTCAGCTGTGTGACTGGGCAAAGGACTAAACCATCTCAGCCCCGAGTTCGTCATCAGTGACATGATGCAGCCGGGCGTGGTGGCACACACCTGTAATCCTAGCACTTGGAAGGCTGAGACAGGAGGATTGCAGGTTCCAGGATGAGCCTCAGCCTCATCAACCTAGTGAGACCCTGTTTCAAAATAAAAATAAAATCGGAAGACAGGCATGGTGGCGCACGCCTGTAATCCCAGTACTTGGGAGGCTGAGACCGGAGGATCCGGGTTCGCGGCCAGCCTCAGCTACTTAGTGAGGCCCTCTACAACTTAGTGAGACCCTGTTTCAAAATAAAGAATAAAAAATAGTACTGGGGGTATAGCTCAGAGGTAGAAGCCCCTGGGTTCAATCCCCAGTACCGCAAAAAAAAAAAATACATAAATAAATAAAATAAAATCGGGCTGGGGGTGTAGCTCAGAGGTAGAATGCCCCTGGGTTCAATTCCCAGTACATACATACATACATACATAAAATCAGGCTGGAGGTATAGCTCAGAGATAGAATGCCCCTAGGCTCAATTCCCAGTACCACAAAAATTAATAAATAAATAGATGGTAGATAGATGGTAGATAGATAGACAGACAGACAGACATGATACATACAAGTCCAATGGCACCTGCCTGGTGTCATTGTAAAGATTTAACGAGAGGATGCAGACACCGAGCTTAGGCCAGTCGGGGCCTGCGGTCAGCAGACGGTGTCTGTTATCCTTAGTGCCATCATCAAGCACCAGTCGGTGCCCACCCTGCTGATGTGACAGGCGCTTCCTTTTTTATAGCAGCCGCGATGCTGGGGAGAAGTGAGTGTTGTCTGGCTAGTGACAGCCTGAGTAACCCAAGAAGGGTTCCCAGGCCCCCAGGGGTGCGGAGTCTCAACTTGTGCCGCCATGTGCTCTGAGCTCTGTCCTTCTGAACACTGACTGGGTCTCCAGCCTTCCAGCCAGATTGAGCCAAAGGGAGGGCCTTTATTGCCAACCCTTCCTCCCTGGCCCCAGCTCTGGGCTCCCTCCTCCTGGCCCGCTGGTGGCAGCCCTGAGGTCCCTCGCTATCCTTTGATGGTTTCCCTGACCCTGCCCACCTATCTGTAAAGAGTCCTTTTATTAAAGTCTCTCTAGTTGTACACTTTGCGTGGGCCAGTCCCTTCCTGCTGGGACCCTGACTGACAGCCAGGACCTTCCATATTCATCCACGAGGAGGGGCTGAGAGCCCTCCCGCATCCCTCAGCGGCAGAGAGTGAATGGCAGTGATTAAGATACAAGCATCCGCCGGGCGTGGTGGTGCATGCCTATAACCCCAGTACTTGGGAGGCTGAGACAGGAGGATCACAGGTTCGAGGACAGCCCCAGGAAGTAGTGAGACTCCCAGCAACCTAGTGAGGTCCTGTTTCAAAATAAAAAATAAAATAGGGCTGGGGGTGGAACTTGGAGGTGGAATGCTCCTGGGTTTAATCCCCAGTAAAACACACACGCGCACACACACACACACAAAATCCAGTTGGACATGGTGACACACACCTGTAATTCCAGTACCTGGCAGGCTGAATCAGGAGGATTGAAGGTTCAAGGCCAGCCTCAACAACTCAGCAACCCTCAACAACATAGCAAAGCACTGTTTCAAAACAAAAACTGAGCCGGGTGTGGTGGCGCACACTTGTAATCCCAGTACCTGGGAGGCTGAGACCGGAGGAGCAGCGGCCAGCCTCAGCTACTTAGTGAGGCCCTCCACAACTTAGTGAGACCTTGTTTCAAAATAAAGAATAAAAAATAGGGCTGGGGGTGTAGTCCAGAGGCAGAATGCCCCTGGGTTCAATCTGCAGTACCACAAAAAAAAAAAGGGACTCAGAGGTAGAATGCCCAAGTTCAATCCCCAGTACCAAACACACACACACACACACAGAGGTAGAAGCACACATTATGTATTCTGCCCTAGAATGATCCTACAGGAATGTTACACCCCGGGGAGGCTGAAGAAAACCAGGAAGCCCAGGGAAAAGTAACTGTGCAGCCCCGAAGGGAACATGAGCGCTCCGGTGCCAGGGGGGCTCCCCTGCAGCGCCAAGACAGCCAGAGACTCCAGACCAGCGTCCGGCACATGGCAGGCACTCACTAAATACGTGTTCACAGAGATTCTTCTAGTGGAAGATGGGGGGCCTGAAATCCAAGAGATCGCTGAGGGAAGGACACTCCACGGAAGCAGCGACTCCAGGCTCAGGCACTGCGACACCCTGTGCTCATCCCCGCAGCAGACTTTCAGAGTCCAGCCCTGTATCCCACGGATGCGAGTTCCTCCTCCCTTACCAAGTCCTGCCTGGGCCTTTGGGTTTCTTTGCCGTCTCTCTTGATGATTTTACAGTTTCCCCCTACCTGACCCAGCCTTGGTTCAGTGCAAGTCAGAAGCACTTATTAAGTGCTTACTGGATACAAGTCCCATGCCAGGCACTAGAGACCCAAAGATGATTAAGTTAAAAATCTCTGGATCCAGTGGTCACAAGCACTTGAAGGAAGGAGGCTCCATATGACCAACAGGGGCTCCTTCAAAGAAGAGCCAAGCAGGAACTAAGTTGGGTCTGGAAGGAGCCGGCCCTGATCCCGGGGAAGGAGGGACGGCGCAGGCATGCAGAGGGAGGCTCCCGGGGCAGCAACTATGTGAGGAAGCACACAAAGAGCCAGGCGAGGGCAGCCATGTGTCCCAGAGGGGAGGTCTCGGCCTGACACTCCACCCCATCTGCATGTGGAAAGGGGTCCGACCACCCAGAGCGCCAGAGCCACCGCGAACACGGCCACCCCGCAAAGAATAAAAACCTTCCGACGCACGCCTGCTCTTACGTGGCACTCTAAAATTAAATGTTCATTTCTCTCACTGAAAAGCCTTCTCCTTTTATAAGCTGATATGCAAATGCCGGGGAGAGGCTACATCTCGGCAGCCACATATGCACTTAGCAGAAGACTTCCAAGGGACCTCGGGAGGAGGCTCGGGGATGGCCTGTGACTGCAGGGTCGGCGGAGGAGGAGGGAGAGGCCACTGCTGCGCCCACCAATGACCCGCCCTCAGGGTGGGGGGCAGCTAAACACTGAGCCCTTCAAGACCTCGTCTTCCCCAGCTGGTCTAAAAAATGGAGATGCAACTCACATTCCATAAAATCCATCTTTTTTTTTTTTGGTGCTGGGGATTGAAACCAGGGGCATCCTACCTCTGAGCTACCCCCCAGCACTTTTTTTTTATTTTTTATTTTGAAACAGGGTCTTACTAAGTTGCTGAGACTGGTCTTGAACCTGTGATCCTCCTGTCTCAGCCTCCCAAGTACTGGGATTACAGGCGTGCACTGCTATGCCCAGCTAAAAATCTATCTTTGAAAATGCACAATTCACTGATGTGTAGCATAGGCAGCTCGTGGAACAACATCATCGCCACCACTTAATTTCAGAACATTTTCATCACCCCAAAGAAAACTCACGCCCATCAGCAGGCATTCCCCGTTCCCCGCCTCCCCGGGCGAGCACAGTCTATGTCTGTGGACACGCGCATCTGGCCACTTCATATAAACGGAAGCAACAGCACGTGGCTATGGTGTCTGGCCTCTTTCACTTGCAAGGTGGTTTCCAAGGTTCATCCATTTAGATCACACATCACAACCAAATTCCCTTTGTGCGGCGGGGGGAGCAGGAATTGGGGATTGAACCCAGGGGCGTTCTACCTCAGAGCTGCACCCCCAGCTCTTTGTATTTTTTCTTTTAAAACAGGATCTTGCTAGTTTGCTGAGAGTCTTGTGAAGTTGCTGAGGCTGTCCCTGAACCTGCCTGCAATCCTCTTGTCTCAGCCTCCCAAGTACTGGGATTATAGGTGTGCACCGCCAAGCCTGGCTCCAAATTCCCTTTTATGGCTAAATAGCATTTAATTATATGGATATAACACATTTTGTTTATCCATCAGAAAACTTCCTTTTTTTGTGGCACTGGGGATTGAACCCAGGGGCATTCTACCTCCGAGCTATACCCCCCCCGTCCTATTTTTATTCTTTATTTTGAAACAGGGTCACACTAAGTTTCAGAGGGCAAGTACTGGGATTACAAGTGTGCGCCACTACGCCCAGCATCAGAAAACTTCTTAAAGAGTAAAACTCATGATGCTCCCAAAGAAAATTCCCCAGGTATCCTCAAGACAGCACAACCCAGGGACAGCGTCCAAGCCCTGCCTACCCACTCGGTGACTTTCCGAACGCACAGAAGCTCCAGCCAGTAGCCCCGGCTCACCCAAGCCAAGACAGGAGCAACGAGAGTCATCTCTGAGGATTTGTTTTGATTTTTGGTACTAGAGATTGAACCCAGCGGTGTTCTACCTCAGAGATACACTCCCAGCCCTCTTCATTATTTCATTTTGAGACAGGGTCTCGCTAAATTGCTGAGGCTGGCCTCGAACCTGCAATCCTCCTGTCTCAGTCTCCCGAGCATTGGGGTTACAGGTGTGCACCACACACCCGGCTTGAGGGAATTTTTAATGACTCTGCAAATGTGTTCCATAATCTCCAGGGTCCTGGGAGCAGAGGATGGGTGCGGTAGGCGCAGCGCTGGCCTCACAGACGTGTGACCTGTGTCGTTTGTATAGTTTCCCAGGGCCTAGGTCTGATTTCATGCATTCCTATCACTGTCTTGAAAGTCTTAGTCGTTTTTAGATAAGGAGCCTCACAGTTTCATTTGCCCTGGGCCCCGCAAATTATGAAGCTGGTTCTGAGCAGGGCACAAGGGAGGGGGAGGAGGAGAACTGGACAATCTTCCCAGAGCTACTGGGCCTGTGGCTGCTGCTCAGAGGGCCAGGCTGGGGGCGGGGAGGGGGCTGCAGATGTGTGGGGGAAGGGCCAGGTCTACAGAGATGCTGCAAACCCATCTCCCTGCTGCCATCTTCCGTACCCGGGGCTGAGCACCCAGGGCTGAGCAGTTGGCTGATAAGGCTCCCAGTAACAGCCAGACTGGCTGGAAGTCAACGTGGTAAGTAGAGGGGACTCAGGCTCAGACGGTAAAGCGGGGGGGGGGGGGACTCAAACCAAAACTCCTTTGATCTTGTGATGGCTTACAGGTTAAGACCAAGAAGCAGAAAAAAAAAAAAAACAACAAAAACCACATTAACTAAAAAAACTGGCGCTGACAGAAGGGGTTAAACTTTTTACTTTTTTTTCTTTTTTTTTTAACTGTCACCTTTATTTCCAGTGTATCAGGGAAGTTTCACCAAAAGCTTGACTTTCAATCCAGAGAGAGCAGGGTTTCCAATGCAGACATCTGGGGGGATGCCAGCGGCGACCCGGGTCCCTGGCTCTCGCCCCTTTGGGACAAGGACCCGCCTTGTCAGTCTGCATGAACCCTTAAGAGCTCTGAACCCAGAGCCCGTGCTGATGAGGAAGCGGAGACCAAGAGGGGAAGTCACTGGCCAAGGCCACCCGCAAACGCAAATGGGGCAGGACCGGTACCCGGAAGCTCCCGGCTTCCCCTCCCACCTCCGACTGCACAAGAACACCCCCGTTCATCTGCTGGGTGTGTAACACCCCCCTGCGCGCAGTCTCCATCTTTCCCCGGATCCTCAGCTCAGGTCTTCTGGTACCTGTTCTTGTCCCTCCATAAATGCAGTCTGTGCAGATACACTGAAGATTCCTAAAGCCCCGGCGGCCGCCCCGTGCCCCGCCACGGCCCGCCTGGCCCGCCCTGCCCATCACTCCAGCAGGGCCGGCGGAGCGCCAGCCAGCCGAGGCAGGGCGTTGCTGAGCGTCGCTCACTGAGAAGAGTGAAGCTGCACCCTAGTTTTCTTCAGTTCCAGGCAAGGATCACGCAAGGTGGATGGAGGTCAGGGCGGACAGGAAATGCCGCCAGCCACGCCAGAGAGCACTGGCCGCAGGAATGGTCGCACTGTGTCCTTTTTTCTACAGAGCAGACTAGCCAAATCAAGCCGTCGGAACGCCAGCTGCCTGGACTCCTTTTAGCTCAATTTGTGTTTATCTTTCCTCCCTCCTTCCCACTTGCCCTTGCTTTTTTCCTTGAACCAACAGATTCTGAGCATTTACTATATACACCAGGCATGCTCTGGCCGCTGGGCCCTTAGCAGTAACAAAATAGAACAAGTTCGGGTGCGTACATTCTAAAGGGAAGAGAAAAAGTTAAATAGATGAGTCATATACCACGTTGGAGAGCAATAAGTGCTCTGGAGAAAAACTGAAGCCAGATAAGAGGGATGGAGAAGGGTGGGGAAGGAGGGGAGTCTGTCTAGGATGGTCAGGGCATGGGTCTCTAAAGAAGGCGGGGGAAGCCAGGCATGATGCACACCCTGCAATACCAGTACTTGGGAGGCTGAGACGGGAGGATAACAGGTTCAAGGCCACCTCAGCAACTTAGCGAGACCCTCAGCAGCTTAGTGAGATCCTGTTTCAAAATAAAAAATGAAAAGGGCTAGGCGTAGCTCAGGGGTAGAACATTGCTGGGTTCAATCCCCAGTACAAAATAAAAGAAGGTTGGGGAATGAGACATGTAGATATCTGGGGGAAGCTATTCCAGGCAAAAGGTTTAGCATGTGCAAAGGCCCCAAGGTAGGAATGTTGGATACCACCAAGAGCCCAGAGTGGCGTGAGTGAGGAGGAGCGGGGCAGGGAGAAGAGGGAGCCAGGGCAGGCCCCGTGCTGAAGCTCCGGCACGCCCTCCTCGGGCCTTTTGCCCCAAGAAAGATGGCAGCATGGGGGCTCCGAGCAGGGGTAACTGGTCACACAGCCTGTCACAGGGCCTCTCTGACCACTGTTTTTAGTTTTTTCCCTCCTGTCTCAGCCTCACTGGGATTACAAGAGTGTGCCACCACGCCGGGCTCCTGACCACTGTTATAAGCAGGCAGCCTGTGCTGGGTGCCTCTGTGAGGGGACTAGATTTGGGAGCCAGGCCCTGAGCTCAGGAAAGCCACTACGTCCTATATGATGCTGGGAAAAACACTTCCTTCTTTGGGGCTCCACATTCTCTTCTGTGAAATGGGAAGATCAGACTAGATGATATATCTAATGTCTTTTCTACAAAAGCCTTGTTTTCTGATCCTAACACTGAGTGTCCTCAAGGGTCTAAAAGTCTCATCATCCTCTGACTCGGGAGATGACAAGCAACCGCAGTCAGGTCTTGGAGGCCCTCAGCTATTCCCCCACTGTCTGCCCCACCCCAAAGCAATTTCTCACTGCCCCAGAGGTGCAGCTCTCTAGGGAGAAAGGTCCCTCCCAGGAAACAGCTGCGTCAGTCACTGCAGCCGTGTGTCAGGGTGGGGCACGGCCAGGGGGCCAGACCAGCAGGACGCTGCTCACTCTGCTGCTGCCCAGGCTGCCACAGGCTCTAGTGCCTCCCCCACACCCTCCTAGGAGGGAGAAAGTTCTGGATGTAAGAACAGCCAGCACCAGGGCTGAGGCTGGAGCTCAGTGGTAGAGGGTTTGCCTAGCATGTGCACAGCCCTGGATTTGATCACAAAACAAACAAAACAAAAACCCTGCTCCATTCCGTCCGCTTTCTCAAGGGTCCTGTCTGTCACACATCATTAAATTGGGTCAGAAAGCAAGACCCAAGTCCCCTCCAGCAGGCTGCCTGAGCAGGGTTTGTCCCCCATCAGACTGGGGCTCCCTGACAACAGAGCCGCACCTCTCTACTCAGACGGGGAGCTCCCTTAGCAGACACTGGGTCTCCCCAACAGACCGGAGTCCCTGATGGCAAGGGGTCCTGCCACCCACATTGGACTCGGAGACTGGGTTCCTGTGCCCCACTCGCCCCACCACCCACTGCTTCCCACCAGCTTTTATTTCGTGGTTTCTTAAAATGACGCGCTGGTTGAAGCTCTTGAATTGAGCCACCGACCCAGGCAGGGGACCCTGTGATTCCTAGCCATTTCCTGACCCACGAAAATTCTGCGAACGTGAACCTCTACGCTGAGTGCAAAGACAAAAATTAAAAGGCAGTGTCGCCTAATAACTTCTTCGGAGGCTGTTTATAGCTTGTGCCCACAGGCTGTCCCTAGTTTATAAATAGCCCTTCTGGTGACTAAGGCTGAGGCCAGGCTGGAATGCACCTGGAGGCCAAGAGCAGGGGGCCCCAGCCCGGGCGCGACCTAAGCTGGGTCCTACGCATAGAAAGAGGAGGAGGCTGGTCTCAGGGAGGCAGGGTAAGCCTCCCTCAGTGGAAGAGGTGCAGGTAGGCGGGCAGGGATGGGGCCCAGGGGCCCGGGATGGCCCCGCACCAGCTACAGCACTTCGCGGGGGAAGCAGAGTCAACCCCAGACACCAGGAGGGCATGCGAGCACACATCAACTCAAGGGCACTGCAGGGACTCCCCTGAACCCAGCGTGCCTGCTCATCTTTTTTTTTTTTTAAAGTTTAATGGTATTTTTTTTTTTTTGCAGTACTGGGTCTTGAACCCAGGGGCATTCTACCTCCGAGCTACACCCCCAGCCCTATTTTTTTTATTCTTTATTTTGAAACAGGGTCTCACAAAGTTGCAGAGGGCCTCACTAAGTAGCTGAGGCTGGCCTTGAACCCGGATCCTCCAGTCTCAGCTTCCCAAGTACTGGGATTACAAGTGTACGCCACCATGCTGGGTGTGCCTGCTCATCTTAGCAAAGGGTGTCCACAGAACGGCAGAGGAGCAATCATCTTCATCACCACCACCATCTTTGATTGAACCCAGGGGTGTTCTACCTCCGTGCTCCACCCCCAGCCCTATTTTTTTTTTATACTTTATTTTGAAACCGGGTCTCACGAAGTTGCGGAGGGCCTCACTAAGTAGAGAGAGAGAGAGACGGAGAGAGAGAGAGAGAGAGAGCTGAGGCTGGCCGCGAACCCAGATCCTCCGGTCTCTGCCTCCCAAAGTACTGGGATTACAAGCGTGCGCCACCACGCCCGGCCTTTTTTTTTTTAGTTCTAATATACCTTTATGGGTGCATTGTCATTATACATCATAATGGGGTTCAGAGTGATAGGAATATCCACATATACACACAGCCCTTGGAGGGTCCCCCGGGACCTCACTCCCTCCACGTTCATGTTCTTGCGGTTGGTACTGGTAATTCCATACATGTACACAGCATTACTTGAACTGTTTCCTTCAGCAAGTCTCCCCTCCCCCACCTCCCTCCCTCAATCCCCGTCCACCATTTTACTGGAATCTCTCCTCCTTTATCTGAAGTCCCTTTTGTTCCCCAATTTCTCTCTACCTTCCACATATGAGAAAAAATATACAAGCCGGGTGTGGTGGCGCACGCCCATAATCCCAGTACGTGGGAGACTGAGATAGGAGAACTGCAGGTTTAAGGACAGCCCCAGCAAATACTGAGACTCTTGTCAACCTAGTGAGACTCTGTTTCAAAATAAAATAGGGCTGAGAGTGCAGCTCAGAGGTAGAATGACCCTGAGTTCCATCCCCAGTACCACAAAAAAAAAAAAAAAAAGAGAGAGAGAGAAAACATACAACCCTTCACTTCCTGAGACTGGCTAATCTCACTGAGAATAACAGTCTCTAGTTTCATTCATTTTCCTGCAAATGACATAATTTTGTTCATTATGGCTGAGTAAAATTCCATTGTATGTGTGTATATATATGTATGTATATATATATTATATTTATACACACAAAACTGAGATATATACATATATATATATATCACAGTTTCATAATCCATTCATCTGTTGATATACAGCTAGGTTGATTCCATAATTTGGCTATTATGAATTATGCTATTATAAACATGGATATACATGTATCATGTTAATATTCTGACTTCAATGCCTCTGGATAGATACCCAGGAGTGGGTCATATGAACACCACCACCACCATCTTTATCATTACCATTACCATTATCTTCATCACCATCACCATCATCACCATCATCATCACCATCACCACCTTCATCATCACCCCACCATCATCTTCATCATCACCTTTACCATCATCTTCATCACCATCACCACCACTATCTTCATCACCATCTTCATCATCACCCCCACCATCATCTTCATCATCGCCATCATCATCTTCTTCATTACCATCACCATCATTAACGCAGGTACCATTCTCCATAGTTTCCATGCACCAGCTCGCTTCCTAACAACACTGACGCCACTGCCCTTTTACAGAGCGGGCAGGGAGCCCCGTCCAAAGTCACGTGCAGAGGAGGGATGACGATTTCAACCAGGAGCGTGGCGCGGCTCCCAAGTGCTTGCTCTTAGCCACCTCCCTCTCTAAAACCAAAGGGGAGCCTCCTCGGGTATTTCTGCTGGTTCCTCTGAAGCCCCAGGGTTGAATGCGGAAGGCTACCCAGCCACAGCATCCCGAGGGCTTGGGAGACTGGGGTGCTGAGGCCCCGGTGGAGACCAGCAGGGCCCTGCTGCACCAGGAGCTTGGGCACACTGACATGCCACTCTGATGGCCTCTACGACATCCTTTCAGGAGCCACAGGCGACAAAAATCCTACCTTCCTCTATCAAGAGCATCCTTAGAGGAAAGAGAGATCCTTCTAGCAAAAACCTGACCAAAGTCATGATTATAAAAAAAAGAAGGAAGGAAGGAAGGAAGGAAGGAAGGAAGGAAGGGAAGAAGAGAGAGAGAGAAAGAGAGAAGGAGAGCTGTAAAGGAGAGGGAGCAGGTGGTCACTAAGAGGGCTCAGCTGTCACTGTTCAAAAAGTCAGGACACATCGTGTGGAGTCTTTTGTTCTGTTTGGTGCTGGAGATGGAAACCAGGACCCTGTACCTGCAGGGAAGCACTCGACCGTGAAACTGCAACCCCAGTCCTAGACTGTGCGTGTGTGTTACTAGGGATTGAACCCAGGGGCATTCCCAGCCCTATTTTATTTTTTATTTTGAAACGGCCTCACTAAGTTGCTGAGGCTGGCCGCGAACCTGCGATCCTCCCTGCTCAGCCTCCCAAGTACTGGGATTACAGGCCTGCGCCACCACGCCCGGCCTCGACTCATCTTTAAACAGTGTGCTAGTTCTATTTTCCACATTTTCTACTAAACATCCCCCCCGCGTTTTCCTTCAGCCTCCACACCTTTCCAGGTGAAGTGACTTCCATCTACTCGGAAGTCACTGGATCCTACTGTAACACAGTGGGTGTCCAAAGCGTCTGAAAATTAAAGGACACAGCGGCTCCTTTTGACTTTTCCCCAGATCAACACCTGCTGTCTCCCTCGGGCGCTCCGTGCGCAGACACAAGGGTCCTCTGCTGACCTGGGCTTTCCTCGAGCTAGGGAGGAAGCAGCCTCCTGGCCTCCACCGGCCCGATGCCAGGAGCATTCTTCTTCTTCCTCCAACCAAATGCGACAACTCAAATGGCCGCAGACACTGCCGAATGCCCTGGGGGGACGGGTATAACTTCCAGTTGAGAGCCACCACTTCAAGTTTAGACAAACATCTGAAAAGGTGTCTAGAGTTTGGCAAAAATTGTATTGAGGAAAGTGTTGAAAATGCAGCTGCCGTGCTGTTGAAGCACAGGGTGCCCTGTCCTTCTGCCTCCTTGGGCCCTGTGGGTTGACAGCTCTCCTGTGACTGTGCCTACACGGGAGTGCCGGGGCCCCAGGTCCCCTCCCCCCGATCCTCCTCCTGCCCCAGCCTTGGTCTCATTCACACAACTAGGCCCTGTCTGTCTGTCTGTCTGTCTGTCAGAGTCAGATGCACTGCAGGGCAAAAGCCAAACCCCTAGGCTAGGAAACTCCAGCAGCCTTGGGGGCAGCAACAGCCACACCTAAGAAGACGGGTCCACTCTCATCACCCGCACACTCGACCCACGGACCCTCCAAAGCCTCATCTGAACGCTCGCACGCGGCCTCGGCGCCAACGGTGCTGAATCCGGAAAGAGGTCACAGATAACCGGATCCGAAAGACCGAAAGACCCGACAGAAAACGGGTACAGTGTGAATCACAAGACAAAGAAATACAAATGGATCTCGAACTTGTGAAAAGATGCTCACACACAGTCATAAAAGAAATGCAGATTAAAACTGCAACACCAATTTCCATCCAACCGGTTGGCAAAGACCAAACACCGTGACAGCTCCTGTGTCGGCGAGGCCGTCAACTGCGACAGCTGCCTCAGGAGGACCCTTGTGACGCACAAATCTATGCACACTTTTACCAGCAATTCCACTCCTAGGAACTCATCCTACATATATCCCCCTGCGCATGCAAAACCGTGCATACACAAGGATACTCACTGTGGTACGATGTGTAGAAACAAAAGATGAGAAACAACCTCAATACCCACCACTGGGGGAGTGCTTTAATAAGTTATAGCCAGGTGTGGCGGCGCACCTGCAATCTCAGTGCTTGGGAGGCTGAGACAGGAGGATCACAGGTTTGAGGACAGCCTCAGCAAGTAGTAAAACTTTGATCAACCTAGCGCGACCCTGTTTCAAAATAAAAAAATGAAATAGGGCTGGGGATGTAGCTTGGAGGTAGAATGCCTCTGGGCTTAATCCCCGTACTACAAAAATAAATAATTAAATTAATTAATTAAATGATGACTTTATAAAATGGAATGCTATGCAACCATAAAAAAAAGAATGAGGACACTCCTTCCATTATATGGGATAAGTTTCAAGGTACATTACAGAAGGACACGAATAGCATGCCAATGGTGGTGGGAAAATACTATGCTATTCATACATGCATTTATATGTGTAGATTATCTCTGCAAAGATATCCAAAAAGCTAAAAATAGTAGTTGCCTCTAGAGGGGAGAAATGGGCAGCCAGGGGCAAAAAGAATTATTTACTTCACTTAGAGTCTTTGCAACATGCAAATGTTATACCAGGTGCATGAACTAGTTAGTCAATCAATCAATCAGTCAGTAATAAGCAAGCAAAAAGAGTCCTCTATTCTAACAAATATCCATACTTGTTAGTTCAGATGTCCCAGGGTTTTTTTCGGGGGGGGGGGTAACTAGGGATTGAACCCAGGGGCGTTCTACCTCTGAGGTACACCCCCAGCCCTATTTTATTTTTTATTTTGAAATAGGGTCTAAGTAGCCGAGGCTGGCTGCGAACCTGCGATGCTCCTGCCTCAGACTCCCAAGTACTGGGATTACAGGCGTGTGCCACCACGCCCGGCTCCCAGGTTTCTTTTTATTCCAAAGTAGAATGCTCACACCTCCAGAACGCAAAAGAAACTCACCAGCCTCCTTCCTGAACAAGGTTTCGAAAGTGCGCATCCTCAAAACTACCTGGCATGGAGGGCCACCGTCCACCTGAAGCGACATGGACAGGCAAGCAGAATCCTTTACAAGGTGCACCGCAGGGACCCAGAGGGACCCACGCTTTTAATGACATCTCCGAAGCACTGTTAGCTGGGACTGCACCTCACAAAGTGGCCTGGACCCCGAAACCTATCGGAAGTGGCAGGAACCCCAGGCAGCACCCAGGAATCCTGCCTGCAGCTCTGCCTGTGGCAGTGTTATAATGGCACAGTAGTCAAAGGGACCAGTGCCAGTGACGTCACTTGAAACCTACCCCACCCCGGCCACCTCATCAGAAAGCAACCCTCAGAGTTAAAGCCGTAAATCAGCATTGGTCAGGTTCTAAATTGGGCTACAGCAATATTTATTCATCAAAGGATAAATCTTCCCTGCACAGTCATAAAATTACCTAATAATTTAATATGTTATCATTCTTACCTGAAACTTGTCAAAAACTAGCCTGAAAAAGGCATGTGTTTTATAGTTGACTGGTGCTGAGTCTATAGTTTATTAAATAATTTTTAAGTCGGGCGTGGTGGCGCACGCTTGTAATCGCAGTACTTGGGAGGCCCTCTGCAACTTAGTGAGACCCTGTTTCAAAATAAAGAATAAAAAATAGGGCTGGGGGTGGAGCTTGGAGGTAGAATGTCCCTGGATTCAATCCCTGGTACCACACACAAAATAATAATAATAATAATAATAATGATGATGATGATAATTTTTTGCGGTACTGGGGATTGAACCCAGGGGCATTCTACCTCCAAGCTCCACCCCCAGCCCTATTTTTTTAAATTATTCTTTATTTTGAAACAGGGTCTCACTAAGTTGTGGAGGGCCTCACTAAGTAGCTGAGGCTGGCCGCGAACCCAGATCCTCCGGTCTCAGCCTCCCAAGTACTGGGATTACAAGCGTGTGCCACAATACCTGGCATAATAATTTTTAATTCTCTATGGGGGGAGGAATAGCATACAAACACATCCTATGCAGGATAGCAATTAGAAGATTCATTAACAGCCGGGCATGGTGGCACGCGCTTGTAATTCCAGTACTTAGGAGGTTGAGACAGGAGGATCACAGGTTCGCAGGTTCGAGGACAGCCTCAGCAATTTAGTGAGCCCCTCTGCAACATAGTGAGACCCTGTTTCAAAATAAAGTAGGGCTGGAGGTGTAGCTCAGAGGTAGAAGGCGCCAAGGTTCCGTTCCTAGTACCACAAAAAAAAAAAAGGAAGATTCATTAGGTTCAAGGTAGAGAAAAACAAATTCTCAAAGAGGACTGAGTCCTCCAATGGTTCTATAGATAGAAAAGCAAGAAAGATGCAAATCGCAGCATGCGGGGAGGGAGCAAAACGCACTGTGTGAGAAGACTGCTGTTGGGGACAGATCCCTGGAGCAAGAAGACAAGCTGGATGGGCGCTGTGTGAAGAAGCCAGCCCGGCCCCTTGCAGATGCGAGGAGCAGGCGCTCCACAGGCCTGCGGCTCTGTCCACAGCCCAGCGCCGAGAGGATGAGGCGGGCAGCCGAGTACTGGGATCAGGTGTGTCCACCCTGGCACTACTGACACTCGGGTTGCTGGTGCTTTGTGGTGGGCGCCTCCTGTGCACGTAGGATGCTTAGCAGTCCCCCTGGCCTCTACTTGGGAGTTACTACTACCAACCGCCCTTCACCGCCACCCAAGACGTCTCCAGGCATCGCCAAATGTCCCCAGTGGCCAAGATCATGCCCACTCAAAGCTGCTGCCCTCATGACTTAAGTCTAACTTAACAAAGGTGGCCGTTGGGGGTACATCTACTCCGCTCTAGCAGCCTTTTTCTTTAATTAAAAACTTTAATTTTTTTCGTCTTTTTTTTGTTACACTCCACATAATTTTTTAATTATGCTCCGAGTAATCTGTTTCCTTCGTGCTGCCTTTTCTCCAAAGTTTCAAAATACAGATCTAAGGAAATGCAGGAGTTAGGACATCAGGATCGGTCCACACACTGCTAATCTCTCCTCACTAGCGAGCTCCAAGCGTGCCTAGCGGCCACGAGGATCTTGCAGACCGGGCCGCAGCCCCGCACATGCCCCACCCACCAGCCTCGCCTCCTACTGCTAAGTCACCCCCCATTTCCTTTATGTTTTTCCACAATCTTGTGGTTTACTCTGGCACAGGACCATGCTCCGGGCTGGCGTGCACTGGTGGGTTGTGACAAGGGCGGCTTCGAAGCCACAAACACTATTAATTTGATGTTCAAATGTGCTCTCCCTGTTTGTGGGCGAGTGGGGGAGGCAGCCCCTCCCCAATGCTGAACACTGAACTCCTTACAGTACTTAAATAATCAAATAAAGATACTGAACCAGTTTTTTTGTTTTTTGGTTTTTTTGCAGTACTGGGGATTGAACCCAGGGGCATTCTACCTCCGAGCTACACCCCCAGCCCTATTTTTTTATTCTTTATTTTGAAACAGGGTCTCACTAAGTTGCAGAGGACCTCACTAAGTAGCTGAGGCTGACCGAGAACCCGGATCCTCAGGTCTCAGCCTCCCAAGTACTGGGATTACAAGCATGCGCCACCACGCCCAGCTCTGAATCACTTTTTAATTAAAAACAACAACAAAAAGAGGCAGCCAGGTGTGGTGATACACACCTGTAATCCCAATACTTGGGAGGCTAAGACAGGTAGGTCACAGGTTTGAGGATAGACTCAGCAACTTAGAGAGACTCTCAGCAACCTAGTGAGACAGTTTCAAAACAAAAAAATATAAAAAGGACTGGGGGTGGAGCTTAGACGTAGAACGCCCCTGGGTTCAATCCTCAGTACCAAGTGTATATGTTCATATTCAGTGCCACATTTCCCATGAGAATTTTTACAATGAACAGCCTGAGATGTTACATGTGACCTGCAAGATTCCACCCAGGGAGCTGTCTAGCCATCAAGGCATTAAAACCAATTGGGAGATAATAGAACCCGGGCTGGACTCAAATCAATGTTGTTAAAAGTTTCAGCTTTGATTTCATTGTGGAGTTTAAAAAGGAACAAATAGAAAAAGATAACTTTGTTAAGGAAGTATTGGAACAGGATGGGAAATATTAAAATGAGGCTGCTTTTGAATTATTCTTCATCTGGTAATACTCATCTAGCAAGCAGTTAGATGATGCCCAACCCCCAATAGCAGAAAAGCAGGAGAAAGGTGTGCCCCGCCACCTACTCAGCCCCAGCGCGGTGCCGGCTGGCCTCTGTCAAGTCCGAACGGTGGCCACTGACCAGTCAAGCAGTTTGCATGATGACCACGGGCTATCGTGCAATCCAACTTCTCTGCGTTCTTGATTCCTATAAAACTGAAAATCAGACTGCTGGGAGACTGACCTTAAAGCTCTACCTACCGTCCCCAAGCTCCATTCACTTAACATTACCAGCTACCACCACCACTAACCAGCACGCCTTTCCCCGACTTGACAGAATTGCCGAGTGACAGACTCCTATGACGGGCTCCTCAGAAGGTGGGGAGGAAGGTGTCAAGAACTCCCCAAAGTACCCATGAATGCCACAGGGCTGGAGGTGACCCTGCTTGGTTTTTAACAATTGTCTGTCTCAAACCCTTTGTTCAGTTTCATCGTGTACAAGTTCCCTGAATTAGCTAGGAGTCCAGCGTGGAGAGACCCTCTGCCTGCAGCCCTTCCACCAAGACAGGGACTCAGAGCCGGGCTCGCATGCGACCCGAGAAGGACAAAGCCAAGAGGCTACGGACAGCACAAAGTCATGGAGACAGGATGGCTTAAGAAAGAAAAAGAGAAAACCTTTAACTTTTCTTTAAAAATAGCCAGTCTCGGCGCATTTCCAATAGAATAAAGTTGGCATGTAAATCTGCAAGGCTAAGCCGGCGTGGTGGCGCACACTTGTAATCCCAGTACTTGGGAGGCTGAGACAGGAGGATTGCAGGTTTGAAGACAGCCTCAGCAAGTAGTGAGACTCTCATCAACCTAGAAAGACCCTGTTTCAAAATAA
>PVJS01025261.1:0-27986 GCA_004027185.1 Glis glis
TTTTTTTTTTTTTTTTTTTGGTACTGGGGATGGAACCCAAGGGCATTCTACCTTTGAGCTATACCTCCAGCCCTTTTTTAGTTTTTTGTTTTGAAACAGGGTCTTTCCAGGTTACTGAGAACCTCCCTACATTGCTGAGGCTGTCCTCGAATCTGTGACCCTCCTGTCTCAGCCTCCCAAGTACTAGGATTACAGGCATGTGCCGCTGTGCCTGGCTGTGATGATACATCTTGCAGGGACAACTGGTCTGTCTTTTCCCTGGACTCTGAGCTCCTAAGGAACTCAGCCTGGGGCTTTGTGGTCTGTAGCCTCAGAAGAGACCCAGTAGGCGCTTGTTGCAACTTTGTTTGATGGATGTTGGGTGGATGGACGTACAGGTGGATGGATGGATGGATGGATGGATGGACGGGTGGGTAGATGGATGGATGGATGGATGGATGGATGAATGGATGGATGGACAGGTGGGTGGATGGGTGGATGGTGGATGGTGGATGGATGGATGGATGGACAGGTGGATGGATGGGTGGATGGGTAGATGGATGGATGGATGAGTGGGTGGATGGATGGATGGGTGGATGGGTGGGTGGATGGGTGGATGGATGGATGGACGGATGGACAGGCGGGCGGACAGATGGACAGACAGACGGATGGATGGATGGATGGACAGGTGGATGGATGGATGGATGGACAGGTGGATGGATGGATGGATGGACAGATGGATGAACAGGTGGATGGATGGATAGGTGGATGGGTAGATGGATGGATGGGTGGGTGGGTGGATAGATGGATGGATGGATGGATGGACAGATGGACAGATGGACAGGTGGATGGATGGATGGATGGGTAGATGTATGGATGGATGGATGGGTGGTTGCAGTGGTCCAGGCTTCAATTGTCTAGGCTTGGGCTGAGTCAGGGGCTGATAAGATGGTGGGGCTGGGGGAGTGCTGAGCGGCTTTTGGAGGAAGATTCTCCAGGAAAGAGAACAGATGGGCTGTGGGCGGCAGGAGAGTGAAGATTCAGAGATGACTCGGGGCTTCTGGCTGCGGACCCAGGCAAGCAGTGACACTCAGCACTAATGAGAAGAAGAAGAGAAACACATCAGGGGTGCGGAAACGATGCGGTGAGCTTGTCATATGCTGGGTTTGTAGTATGGAAGCCAGCTGGGGATTGGCTTTGAGTTCCCAACTCGTGAGCGGGAAGGCAGGCCGGCCTGCAGGCTGTCAGCACCCCGGGCCATGTGAGCAGGTGCAGAGAAGCAGTGCGGGCCCAGGACACACCGCAGGTCCCAAGGTGTGAAGGCAGGTGAAGGAAGAGGAGGAGAAGGAGACAAAAGTGGGGTGCAGCAGACAGTATGCGTGCACAAGGGCACACACAAACACAACAGACCAGCCTGGGTCCTGACAGGACGCAGGTGTTTAATCAACTTCCTGTGGCTTAATCAACAGATAGGTGGGCAAAGTGTGAATGACAGTGACCCAGAGCCCGGGAGCCACCTAGCCCAAGTCCCAGGGGAAAGATGTGAGAGACTGGCAGATGTACAAACACAGCACAAATGGCTCAAAAACTCAGCAAAAATCCAACAAGAGGTCCCCTAAAGAAAGAAAGGAAATGTGATTAAAAAAAGAAGAGAAAACACGGGCAGTAAACTGGGCACAGTGGCACACCCCTGTAATCCCAGTAGCTGAAAGGCTGAGACAGGAGGATCTCAGGTTCAAGGCCAGCCTCCGCAACTTAGAGAGACCCTTAGCAATTTAGAGAGACCCTGTTTCAAAAGGAAAAATAAAGCCGGGCGTGGTGGCGCACGCTGGTAATCCCAGTACTTGGGAGGCGGAGACCGGAGGATCTGGGTTCAAGGCCAGCCTCAGCTACTTAGTGAGGCCCTCCGCAACTTCGTGAGACCCGGTTTCAAAATAAAGTATAAAAAATAGGGCCGGGGGTGTAGCTCAGAGGTAGAACGCCCCTGGGTTCAATCCCCGGTATGGCAAAAAAAAAAAAAAAGGAAAAATAAGCCAAGACATGATGGTGCACGCCTGTAATCCCAGTGCTTGGGAGGCTGAGACAGGAGGATCAGAGGTTCACGGCCAGCCTCAGCAACTTAATGAGACCATTTCAAAATAAAAAATAAAGTAGGGCTGGGGGTGTAGCTCAGAGATAGAATGTTCCTAGGTTCAATCCCCAGTACCACACACACACACACACACACACACACACACACACACAAAATAAAAAAGGAAAAATAAGCCAGGACATGGTGGCATACACCTGTAATCCCAGTACTTGAGAGGCTGAGACAGGAGGATTGCAGGGTCAAGACCAGCCTTAGCAATGTAGCGAGACTCTCAGCAATCTAGCAAGACCCTGTTTCAAAATAAAAAAGGGTTAGAGTTGTAGCTTGGGAGTAGAATGCCCCTGGGTTCAATCCTCAGTACCACAAAATAAATAATTAAATAAATAAATAGGGGTGTAGCTTGGAGGTAGAAGGAGGTAGAATGCCCTTAGGTTCAACCAGTACCCCAAAAAATCAAAAACAAAAACCCAACAGGCAGTGAGGGGAGGGACACAGACACAGGCACATCACACACACACACTCTCACCTTCTCACTGACTGACACAAAGCCTGGCCCTGGTTAGATGGTGGGTGGATAAATGGATGGTCGAGGGTGGACGGGTGGATGGATGGAGTGATCCAGAAATGAAAACAGTCTGATAAGAGCCCCGCATGTGAGAGACTCAGACATGACACATTCATGTCTCTCGTATCCACACTGTCTAGTACAGCATCATCCCCAGGATAGTTTAAGGTGGAATAGCCAGAAGCTGCGGTGCACACCTCTAATCCCAGCTACTGAGGAGGCAAAGGATTGCAAGTTCGAGGCCAGCCTCAGCAAGTTAGTGAGAACCTGTCTCGAAATTTAAAAAAGGGGCTGAGGAAGTAGTTCAGTGGTGGCGTGCCACTGGGTTTTGGCACTGGGTTCAATCATCAGTACCAAAAAAAAAAAAAAGAAAAAGAAAAAAAGCTACAAATTAATAAATAAATTAATGAGTAAAGCAAACCCAAAGTTAGATCAAAACCCAATGAGAGTCAGGTGTGGTGATGCATGCCTGTAATCCCAGTACTTGGGAAGCTGAGATGGGAGGATTGAAGGTTCAAGACCAGCCTCAGCAACTTACCAAGATTCTCAGCAACCTAGCAAGACCCTATTTCAAAACAAAGAAGTAAAAAAAGGCAGGTGTGTAGCTTGGAGGTAGAACACCTTTGGATTCAATCCCCAGTACCGCCACCACCAAAAAAAAAAAAACAATGAGTAGGACAAAACAGAAATACGACCCACAGTGAGACAGACAGGCAAGGACTTGCACACCCAAGCATGAGTGTGCGCTCACACACACATGCACACATACTAGATGGCCTACGCACCCTCAGGGGAGGGCCAGGCATGTGAAGGCTCAAAGGGAGACCTCGGCAGCTGGGGAGGAGTGAAGGGGCAGACAGAGCGAGGCGCAGAAGGAGGTGGAAGGGGGCAGGCCTGGGTCACCAATCAGGTTCATGCGTGTAACTGTAAGAATGTGCGGAGCACCCACCGTGTGCGGGACAGTGGGGATGACCCAGTGACAGCAGGAAGCAGAGCAGAGCCAGCGCTGCTCTCCTGGAAGTGACTTCCCGAACAGAAGTCAGGAAATAGTCCCAGGCAGCTAATGAGACCATTTGTGAGATGGATAAGAACCAAGAGGAGGATGAAGCAGGGGAGGGGAGGGCCGGCTTCAGAAGGGCAGCCAGCGTCCGAGCTGTGTCAGGGAGGAGGGAGGCAGCCCTGCGAGTTTCTGGGAGAAGAGTCTTCGGGTCTGAAGGAACTGTGTGGGCTAAAGCCGTAAGACAGGAATGAGCTTAGCAAGTTGGGAGCAGGGAGGAGCCGCAGTGGGACTGGAACCCGATGAGAGGGGAGAGAATGCAGGAGATGAAGCTGGAGATGAGATCATGTCTGATTTTTTAGAGAACAGCACAGAATTGGTTTGGGGGTATTTTTATCTTATTAATTTTTTTTGTAGTGGGGGTTGAACCTAGGAGCTTTCTACCTCTGAGCTACATCCCCAGCCCTTTTTGATTTTTTATTTTGAAACAGGATCTCGCTCAGATACTGAGAGTCTTGCTAATTTGCTGAGGCTGTCCTCGAACCTTGATTCTCCTATCTCGGCCTCCCAATACAGGTGTGCATGCCATTGTGCCAGGCAGAGTTTGGGTTTATGATCGGGAGGTGGCATGATCTGTTGACAAGACCCCTGAGGTTCTGGAAGAATGACTTAAAATGGGGGTAGAAGTAGGGAGCTGAGGAGGAGGTGAGCTGCTGTCCCAGAGGAATGACAGGGGCACGAGTTGGGATGGGGTAGCTGGGGTGAAGGAAACGGACTGGATTTGGGACACTTTGGAAGTTCCATCAGTGGGACTTACGACTGAGTGAGACGTAGGCACAAATGAGGAAGGAACAAGAGATCCAGGATACTTCTGGGGTCTCCGAGGGGTGCTGACTGCTTCAGGGAGGTTGGGGAGACCTGGCCTGCAGGGGAGCTGTGGATTTAATGAGTTTCCTGTTGGGCATTCAGGTAGAGGTGCTACATGGCAGTGGAGCCTGGGGTTCAGGGAGCGGTTGAGGTAGGGAGCCCCACCAGGGCTACTTAGGGGAAGGGGAAGCAACAGGATCCAACAACAGAGGCTGAGGGGTTCCGCCAGGAGAGTGCGGTCTCCTGAAGGTTGAGGAAAGCGAACATTCTGAGACCAAGAACGTCTCATCCAGAGCCGCTGATGGGACCAGGAGGACGGGCTGGAGAACCCACCGGTGGAGTTACGGGAAGGACATCGAGGTGCCCTCGGACGAAGGACTAACGCAAGAGGGCTCAATAGAGGACAGCTGGGGTGACTCCCAAGGTCTCCTGGAGATCAAAGTCCCGCGAATGGAGGAGACAGACAGCGGCAGGCGAGTGCTGTGGTGCAGGCGGCTTGACAGGGCAGGTTCAGAGCAAAGCTTACTGCGCAGCGAGGCCAAAGATGTGATTGTGGGTGCAGCTGAGCAGAGAACAAGACTGTTGGCACTTGGGGGGTCCAGACCTTGGTGCGGGCCACACCATCCCCATGGGCGTGGAAGCCATTAGAGACGGCCACAGATTGGGAATAGAGAGAGGACCGAAGCCAGGAAACGCAAACTGCTGCGAGTGAGGCTGACAAGCTGGCAAAGGACCACCCCGGTGAGAGTGCGGGGGGAGGAGAACTGAGCCGAGTCAAGAGTGATGCGGGGGAGAACCAAGATGGCAAGATAGCAAGAGGCAGCGTGTTCACCAGTGCTCCGAGAGTCAGAGCTCAGCCAGCAGGAAGACTGCATCTTGAAAAGTCGGGCAGCCAAAACTCAACAAAACAATGAGAGCCAAAGTGCAGCGGAATGCGAGGCAGTGGAAAGAGCGGAGGGCGGTAGGGAGTGCAAAGCATTTCATCTGGTAAGCGGAGAGCGAGACAAAGGCGCCATCTTGGCTGAGCCACGCCAGCACCGTGGCCCCTGGAATCTTCCAGCAAAGAAACAGCTGATTCTTGCGAAACCAGCAATTAAGGTCCACCATCGAAAGCAGTCGACATCGGACCATGATGAAGCCCAAGTCGAACCAGATCCACACCTACAACAGCGACGACTGCAAAGGGTGGGATGTGAGCCTCAGCCCCCGCAAAGAAAGCGATGTGGATGGACAAAGATGAGGCGGCCAGGCACAGGAGCAGCCCGACACCGAGAAAAAGAGCGGGTGAAACACGGCCCCCCTGGAGTAGCCTAGCACCGGCGCAGAACACCACAGCACTGAGGACATGGATGGACATGGCATGGCCCCCTGGAACCACCCAACGATAACATGGGTGAGTGAGATCAAGGGAGGCAGCGTGTTGCCGGCACTCCGAAACTCGAAACTCAGCTGGCGGGAAGACTGCTTCTTGACAAGAAAAGTGGAGCAGACAAAACTCAACAAAACAAAGAGAGCCAAAGAGCAGCGGACTGCAAGGCAGCAGACAGAGCAGGGGACTAAAGAGAACTCCCCGCATTTCACTGGTAAGTGGAGAGCAGAAGCGAAGGCGCCATCTATGCAGGGCCACACCTACACTGCGACTCCCGGAGACCAACAGCAAAGAGACAGCAGATCCTTGTGAAACCAGCACTATAGACCACCATTGAAACCGATCAACTCCGGAACATGATGAAGCCCAAGTCAATCCCGACCCGCACCTACAATGACGATAGTTTCAAGGGGTGGGCCGTGAGCCTCTGCTCCCGCAACTAGTGCGATGAGGAGAGACAAAGAAGAGGTGGCCATACACAGGAGCAGCCCAACTCTGAGAACACGAGCTGGCGAGCCACAGCCCCCCATGAGCAGTCCAACACTGTCCTGGAACACTCCAGAATTGAGGACATAGGTAGATGAGACATGACCCCCTTCCCAGCAGCCCAGTACTGAGAACATGGGTGGGTCAGCCCCCGGCCCCACCCCCAGAGACCACCCCACCCTGGGGACACGAGGCGGGTGAGCCCTTGGCCCCGCCCCCAGAGACACCCCCCCAGCACTGGGGACACAGGGCAAGCAAGCCCTTGGCCCCGCCCCCAGAGAACCCCTCACCCCAGCGCTGGGGACATGGGGTGGGTGAGCCCTCGGCCCCACCCCCAGAGACCCCCCCAGTGCTGAGGACGCAGGACGCGGAGCGGGCAAGCCCTTGGCCCCACCCCCGGAGAACCCCTCCCTCCGGCAATGGGACATGGGGCAGGTGAGCCCCCGGCCCCACCCCGGAGTACCCCAATGCTGAGGTCACGGGTAGATAAGCCACAACCCCACACAGGAGGGACTCCATACAGAGAAAACCTCAGATGAGAGAAGGCAGCAAACTAACTGGGGGAGACAGGAGGGAAGGAGAGGGAAACAAACTGGTGCACAGGATGGACTTACACAAAGATATCAAAGTCAACTACTATGCTGAAAACAGGAAGAACAGAGGGGGAGGCAGGAGGGGTGGGAATTAGGGAGGGCTAATTGACCTATGAGTGTATGTATGCGTCAACCACCCTGAAATCCTTCAAGATGTATGATTGCAATGCACTAATAAAATAAAATTTTTAAAAAAAGGAGTCATGCGGAAGCTGGTGCCATGGCCCATGCCTGTAATCCCCACACTTACGGGCTGAGACAGGAGGTTCGCAGTTTCAAGATCAGCTTTAGCAATTTAGTGAGACCCTCAGCAACTTAGTGAGACCCCGTTTCAAAATGAAAAGTAAAAGTTGGGTGTGGTGGCTCATGCCTGTAATCCCAGTATTTGGGAGGCTGAAACAGGAGGACTGAGGGTTTGAGACTAGCCTCAGCAACTTAGTGAAGTTCTCAACAACTTAGCAAGACCCTGTTTCAAAATAAAAAAATAAAATAGGCTGGGCGTGGTGGCGCACGCTTGTAATCCCAGTACTTTGGGAGGCGGAGACCAGAGGATACGGGTTCGCGGCCAACCTCAGCGCGCATGCGCGCACACGATGTCTCTCTCTCTCTCTCTCTCTATCTCTTTCTCTCTCTCTCTCTCTCTCTCTCTCTACCTAGTGAGGCCCTCCGCAACTTCGTGAGACCCAGTTTCAAAAATAAAGCATAAAAAAAAATAGGGCCGGGGGTGTAGCGCGGAGGTAGAACGCCCCTGCATTCAATCCCCAGTACTGCAAATAAAATAAAATAAAATAAAATAGGTCTGGGGATGTAGCTCAGAGGTAAAATGCCCCTAGGTTCAATCCCCAGCACCACAATCAATCAATCAATCAATCAATCAATAAGTTTGGGGATACAGCTTGAAAGCTGAATGCCTCTGGGTTCAATCCCCAGTACAAAAAGAAGAGTGACTCGGGACTGCCCTCCAAGGTGGGCACCTGTGGGTCTTACCTACTGACACAAGGAGCCCAGCAGGGGGAGCCCGTGAGGGGCGTACACGGCACAGCAGGTGCCTCCTCATAGCATGAGGGACCTCCAGGTGGAAACCTCCAGGATGTGACTGATCCTACAACTCAGAGGCCCCACGCAAAGAGCAGGCAGGAGAAGCCGGGCCTGCCGGCCCACACCTGTAATCCCAGTACTTGGGAGGCTAAAACAGGAGAATCTCAGGTTCAAGGCCAGCCTCAGCAACTTAGTGAGACCCTGTTTCAAAATAAAGAAATAAATAGAAAAGACTGGAGGTGTAGCTCAGAGGTAGTATGCCCCTGGGTTCAATCCCCAGTACCCCCCCCACACACACACAGATTAGAATCAGGCATAGTGACACATGACTATAGTCCCAGTACTTGGGAAACTGATACAGGAGGATGGCAGGTTCGAGGCCAACCTCAGCAACTTAGCAAGTCTCTGTTTCAAAATAAAAAAAATTTAAAAGGGCTGGAGGTGTAACCCAAAGGTAGAATGCCTCTGAGTTCCATCCCCAGTACAAGGAAGGAAACAGGAAGGAAGGAAGGAAGGAAGGAAGGAAGGAAAAAGGATTCAGCAGGAGAGAAAAACTCAAGAATCACCAATATTTGAGTGGTTATTGAAACTGTGGCAGGGAGAGAGGCTGAGGACGGCCCTGGGTGTGGCAGTTTCTGGAGTGAGGGAGCCTGGATGGGAGTCAGATTTGGAGGAGGGACATTGAGCGCTCATTTAGAGAATGTTAAATTTGAGTGAGACAGGAGGATTGCAGGTTCAAGGTCAGCTTCAGCAACTTAGCGAGACCCTCAGCAACTTAGCGAGACCCTGTTTCAAAATAAATAAAATAGAGCTGGGGGTGTATCTTGGAGGTAGGATGCCCCTGGGTTCAGCCCCCAGTACCAAACAAACAAACAAACAAACAAGCAAAATGGAGTGGCCCATAGACTTCCACGTGGAGAGGTACACAGGCAGTGGGATGTAGACGTCTGGGGTTCAGGCTCCAGGGAGGAGTCGGCCATGTAAGGCTTGCTGATTTTCAACTCAAGAGTCTCAAGAACAGAGAGGGTAACCAGAGACAGGGCCCTGGGCTCAGCACATCTGAGCACCACTTAGCAGGGTCCTCCAGCTCTCCTCCAGTGGCCAGTCATGGAAACACAGGAGGAGAGAGACGAAGGGGCCTGTTGGGAACCGACGCACCACGACATACCGTGTTCACTCAACGTGGCGTCGTCGTGGAGGCCGCGGCGGGCAGGGAGTCCGGGAGGGGCGGATGGCAGCAGGGGAAACAGGGCTGGAGTGGAGCGAGGTCTCTTTCCCAAAGCTTACCTGAGAAGCAAGAAAAGTAACAGAGCTGTAGCTGAGAAAGAAATGGAGTCAGGGGAGGGGTCTTTTTTGAAGCTGGGAATTTTGCATGGTGGCTGCAAAGATCCAAGACATTTCCACGGGGTACCAAGCTTCAAAAATGTTAGAAATTCCTGCCCTGGAGACAGGAGTGAGGGTGGGAGGGGCTCTGAGAGAAGGACCCAGAAAAGGAGAACGGCACCCCCCCAGGCCAGTCATTCATTCATTCAAAAAACCCTTAATAACTCTCCCTGCTTAATCTCTAATAACAGCTATGGATGGCCAGCCTGGCCCTGCCAGAACGGCTTTGCAAGATTTGATTAATCCCCGAGACACCCCGGGAGGAACTTGTCACCAGCTTCATTCACACACGAGGGGACTTTCGAAGGTAACAGGTGTTCGATCAAGAAGTGCAGGATGAGGGCGGAGATGGGGGGCCGGGTGGGGGGCCGCTCAGAGGGGCTCCCGGGCTCCTAGAGGGAGTCTGCAGGAAGTGAGGACAGATGGGTGGGGGCGGCAGGAGCGGGAGGAGGCCGAGATGAATGGGGCTCTGGCTGCAGCCCCCGTGGGTGGTGGCGCCCAGAGCTAACGAGAACAGGAGGAAACATGTTTGGGGGCTGCGGAGACAAGGGGGTGGGCTTGAGGCCATTGTGGGGGGGCGCAGCCAGTGCTGGCTTCCTGTCTGCATCCTTGTGAGCTTCCGGGAGGGACTTGGGGTCAGCAGACCATGACAAGAGGAGCTGCCCAGCAAGAAGATGCAGAAGGAGGGTCCAGGGAGGGCAGGAGGTGTGGAAAGGAGAAAGACTCCCTGCTCCTACACTGGGAGGGGGGAATAAAGGCTGAACAACATGTCACCCTATATTGACTTTTTTATCACCACACCTGGCTCCTATATTGCCTTATATCTTCAGGAGCCAGATGGCCTGGGTTCAAATCCCACCTTCACTACTTACTTGCTGTGTGACCTGGGACAAGTTATTCTACCTCTCTGAACCTTAGTTTCTCTGTGTGTAAATGGAGACCGTGAGAGTATCTACAGTCATATCGTAAACACATGCGAGGCTCTTAGGACATTCCTGGCATGTAGTGAGCACTACGTAAGAATTAAGAATTCGCTGTTGCTGTTGTTCTTGTTGCTGTGTCTGTCTTGCCCTGTCCTCGAGCAGCCACAGCCCTTAACAGGCAGACGAAAAGGAAATGATAACATGACCTGAGATTTGCTTGAAGAACCACATTGTGTGTGTGATACTGGGAACTGAACCCACGGGTGCTCTACCTCTGAGCTACACCCCCAGCCATTTTCTTTTTTTTTTTTTTTTTTTTTTGCGGTACCGGGGATTGACCCCAGGGGTGTTCTACCTCCGCGCTACACCCCGGGCCCTATTTTTTATACTTTATTTTGAAACCAGGTCTCACGAAGTTGCGGAGGGCCTCACTAAGTAGAGGAGGGGGGAGAGCTGAGGCTGGCCGTGAACCTGGATCCTCTGGTCTCCGCCTCCCAAAGTACTGGGATTAGAAGCATGTGCCCCCACTCCCGGCAGCCATTTTCATTTTTTATTTTGAAACAGTGTATCACTAAGTTGCTGAGGTACTCCCTCAGTTGCTGAGTCTGGCCTCAAACCTGCAATCCTCCTGTCTCAGCCTCCCAAGTACTGGGACTACAGGCGTGTGCCACTGTACCCGGCCAACAGCCACATTTATGAGTCCAGAGAGGGAGCCACTTACTAATAGGGAACCGAAGAGGCTTCGGCAAGGAGGGGCCATTTGAACTGGGCCCTGAAGGATGCATGCGCAGTGTCCAGGTGGAGAAGAGGGTTTAGCCATCCTTCCAGCCACTCTCCAGGGTCCCCAAGTGCCAGCTTGTGCCCAGCCCTGTGCAGGACAGGTAAGACACACCTCCAGAGAGAACTCAGGCCGGCTCAGAAGAAAGAGCTGTAACAAGAGCGTGTGGACACAGCAGTGACAGGAATGTGCAGGGTTACAGGAGCCGGAGGCTGGACATGCAGCACAGTGGTATTTTGGAAGGGTGGGGGTGAGAGGGAGGAGGAGGAGGGAGCCAGTGAAGGAGAAGAGGTGGGGAGGGGGCGCACGGCCCGGGGACACCCACAGCCCAAGCCTCAGAGGTGGGCCTGTGCGCGAAGCCGCTGGGATCACTCCCTTTCTCTACAACCTTCACTAGCTCCCTATGGTCCATGGGATAAAGCCCAAAATTCCTCCTGGCAGCTAAACCTTGCCCTAGGCACCACCCTGGCTTTCCTAGCCTTGGTCTAGCTGCTTCCCAAGGCCAAGGCCTCCCTCAGGCTGCTGACCCACCCCAGGCCAGCCCACGGCGCATGCCCTCACTGCTGGGCCCTCCAGTTTTGTGACCTGCACCCCGCTCCTTCTGGGTCCTCTCTACCACTCTGAGCGTCTCTCTGCCTCTCTCCTCTCTGCCTCTCTCTGGGTCTCCCAGTCTCTTTCTCCCGCTGGGCTCCTCGAAGCCCCCTGCAGGGCAGGCTCCTGGCCAAGCCCCAGCCTTTGCGTCAGGCGCTGTCTACCCCTCTAGGGTCTTTCTACCGAGCCCCCCCCACCTTTGCCTGTCCCTAGGGTGGAACTCAATCCCCTCCAACTGCGTGTTAGTCCGGCAGCACACCTGGTGTGCACAAGCTCACACGTGTGTTCATACCACCGTCCACCTGCCCATCCTGCGGCCAGCCTGTCGGGACGCTCTCAAAGTCGCTCTGGGCTGCTCATCCCTGTGCCAGGCAGGGAGCACCCACTATGTGCAGGGGGGAGCTGGGCATGCCATCATGGACACGGGCGTGTAAGGAGAGGACAGGGACAGGAACAAGCATGGCACAGTCAGAGCTGGTGTCCACGAGCCACGGCCACACGCCAGGCCCTCCGCTCAGTCTGAGGCCACCCTGCAATCTTGCCACAGCCTGCAAAGGAGGCTGCATTCCAGAGAGCAGGACACAGGGCGAGGCTCCCACCCCAGCAGTGACAGAGGGGCCTCGGCCTCCAGACAACGCTGCCAGCGCCACCACAGCGGGGCTGGGGCCTTCGGGGAGACACGAGGCAGAGAGGGGGCAGAGCTGGTTCCAAGTCCCTCTGCTCACTGTCTCCACCCCAGCCCATGGGCCTCGCAGCGCCGCCCTCCACCCCTGGCTCCCTCTGAGTATGGGGAGTCTGCCCTGCCACAGGCTGGTGTGAGGGCCGTCTGCAAAGCCCAGGCCAGGGAAAGGCGACCAGGGGAGGGGGACTTCAGGAAGATGTTCTGGGGACATGACTGGCAGTACAGGAAGCAGTACAGCTCAAACTTGGATGACAGAAGCCAGGGCTGACGCAGGAGCCCCTGGGTGCTGGCAGCCTGGCCCCGCCACTGCAGGAGTCTGAGGGCGTGGGGAGCCCACATGCTGCCCCGAGCGGTGTGGGAGTCCTGAGCCCTGGGGGCTGTGGAGTCAGGGCAAGGAAAGCCCACCCTGGCAGAGCCCTGCTGGTGCCTGCGTGCACCCCAGTCCAGTAGGGAGCTGGAGAGAAGGAAGGGAGAGAGGGAGGGCGGGCAGGGACCTACAGAGCAGAGCCAACTGTGACCCAGCCAGGGAAGACGACACACAGGGCAGACCAGGATCTAGCATGCAGCACAGTGGAGCACCTGCCCGTGCTGAGCACTCTCTATGGGAGCCACCACATTTCCTCTCAGAGCTCTTACTGTCCCCAGGTTGCAGGTGAGGACATAGGTTCCCAAGAGTGTCGCTCGCCTAAGGACTGTAGTGAGATTTAAACCCAGGTGTGTCAGACACCCAAACCCAGGAGCTTGTCTACTCTGTCAGGGTGAGGCAGAGTCAGGGACAGAGAGGGCTGCAGGGAGCGCAGCGACTGAGCGAGTAAGCTCCCCACAGTGGCGGGCAGGGTCCAGCCTGCCCCACTCGGGCTTCCCAAGACCTCAGACCAGAGGTGAGGCCAGGGTGAAGCCCCTCCCACCCTGCTCACTCCAGCTCCCCAGCCCTGGGAAAACCCCCAGAAACCGCAGCCTCCAGTCCTGCTAGCGCTGGGAGCCGTGGCCACCGCCTGCCAGCCCCCTCCTCTTCTCCATCACCAAGGACCCCAGAACAAAGGGTGGGGCTGCAGAAGGGACTGGGGGCTCGGACAGGCCCCCAGCCTTGCCCCTGTGTCCTGGGGGGGCAGGAGAGAGGAGGGAGGGAGAGCAGTAGGAGGTTTATTTTTGTTCAGCTCTCTGTCTCCCTCCATCCCCAACACACGCACAGAAGGAGGGAGGGGCGAGGAGAGCCTCAGATGGACAGACCTTCCAGACAAAGATGTTCAGACAGGCTGACAAGGCACACGGGGCGTGGGGGGAGGGGAGCGAACGCTTTTGAAGGATTGAATAAGTCAGAAGAGAGTAAGAATCTGCACAGAAAGACACACGCAGAGAGAGGAAAGGTTCACGGATACAAAGAAAAGATGGCGAGAAGCCCCCAGTGTCACAGGCTCCTTCCTCCCGGGAGGCGGGATTACAGGGGATTTTTATTTTCTATTTTTCCGCACGTGCTTTTTGGTATTTTCTGCCTTGTCTGCAGTGACCGTGTACTACGTCTGAAACCGAAGGAAAACAATAAATGTCATTTCTAAGAGAAAGAAACTCTCCATGAAGGGGGAACAAAGCCCAGTGAGGAGGCTGCAGAGAGGCGGCAGGGAGAGGTGGGGGAGACTGCAAGACAGGCACACTCACAACACACACACACACACACACACACACACACACACACTGTCCAGTTCTGGAGGCTCACAGCATGAGCAGGCAGAGTGAAATTCCAGAAATCTCCAAGGGAGAAAAAGGATGGAGAAGAGAGAGGAAAGACAGACAGGGCAGGCTGGATGGACACACACACACACACACACACACACACACCACCCCAGCCAGGCACAACTCAGCAAGGACACACAATCGGCTCCCCACACCCCAGCCACGGTGGCGGCTCTGACTTTAATGGGTTTTTCTTACTATGAAGGTAATAATGTTTTCTGTGCCCCCAGCCAACAATTTAGAAAAAAAATGATGCTCTATTTTTTGAATGAGCAAAAGAATTTATGAATGGGAGTGACCCAAGGAGAGCAGTCGTGGAGGAGACAGGCCTGAGGCAAGAGGCACGGGGAGGGACACAGGCCAGGTGAAGGTGAGATGGCGACCGACCAGGAGGTGGCAAAAGTGAGCAAGTAGGCAGAGGGTGTCCAAGAGCCAGCTGTGGAGACGCGCGCGCTCCAGCACGCACCCTTGGCGGCTCGGAGTGGTGGCAAAACGCAGTGAGACTTCAGTGAATGAATGAAGGAGTGAATGAATAAATGCAGGTGCGGGCAGAAGGGAGGCAGGCAGAGACATGGCCGAGGGGCAGGCTGAGAACCAGAGAGGCTCAGAGATGGACCAGAGAGACTGACGGACACCCCCAGGGGCAGAGAATCCTTAAGAGGAGCTGAGAGAGACCCGCGTGCCAGGCACACATGCCAGGCACACACGCAGGTGCACACACCCACCGCGCCCCACTCCCCGCAGGCTCCCAGGAACCCCTCCTTTCAGGAAGTGGGACTTCCAGGGGCTCCTATTGTTCTCTCTGTGCGTCTCTGTATTTTCCAAGCATTCCATCAGAAGATGGATGCTTCTTACTTTTAGAATCAGGAAAAGCTGCGTGCCTAGAAAGGAAAATGGAGAGAAAGAGGAGAAAATGGCGCAGGGAGTGAAAGAAGATAAAGCTACAGTCAAGAAGTGAGGCAAGACCCTCTTTCTCTCTCTCTCTCTCTCTCTCTCTCTCTCTCTCACACACACACACACACACACACACACACTGCGGCAGAGGGAGACTTCTTGCTGGGAGACATAGAGCCCCAGATCCCAAACATGCCCACACTCAGTCAGAAGGAGGCTGGGGGTGCATTTATTGATCACCTGCTGTGTGTGTGCAGGCTCCTGGTTAGATTGGGATTGCAGCCTGCTTCCCTGGAGGCTTCCTCAACCAGGAACCAGAGGCCAGGGCAGGGCAGGGTCTCCAGGAGGAGAGGCCCAGAGCCCAAGAGCACAGAGGAGGAAAGAGGAGAGGGAAGAGGGCACAGGGGAAGGTGGCCGCTCCCTGGCAGAGGACAGAGGCTCGGGGAGTAGAGGTGCAGGTGTGAGAGAGGGACAGAGACAAAGGAGGAGAGGCAGACAGACCGAAGGACAGGCAGGGCCTGGAACGCCCAGGAAGGCTCCTCTGGGGTGGAGCAGAGGCAGGGAGGCCAGAAGAAGCCAGCAGGGACCTTCCAGGGAGAAATGGGACATGGCCACCAAGAGGGACAGGGCGGACTGAGAGCTGCTTAGGGGACAGTCCAAGCACCTTCCTCATGGTCTTCTGGGGTTTGGGAGGGACCCGCAGGCCCCAGCCCAGGCAGCTAGGGAATGATGGGAATCTCCAACTCTGGAGCCCGGGGGACAGGGTCTCAGGAGAGGGTAAGAGTAGGATATGAGGCTCTCCCAGTACAACACCCCAGGAGGGGGTGAACCACAGCCAGAAAGTATACAGGTGAGGAGATAAGACCCCAAAACAGAAGTTCCCCAGAGGTTCCCGGGAGCCCCAGCAGGTTAGGGGCAGGCAGAAGGGGTGGAAGGAGGTGCCTTCAGACAGAGACACACATACTCACATGCACAGGCACGTGTGTGTGCGCGTGCGTGCACACACACACACACACACACACGCGCGGGAGATGGAGGAAGGGGAGAAGACAAAGCCCGAGGGGGGAGCACAGGAACCACTGCATTAGACAGAGTCAGACATGGCACATCTGGAAAAATTGAGAAGGGAGGAGAGAGAGAGAGAGAGGCCAAGAGAAAGAGGGAAAGAGGGGTGGGGGACAGAGAGAGAGACAGGCAATGTGCAGAGGGAGAGAAACAAAGAGGAGGGAAGGAGAGTCAGAGACTGAGAGGAGACAGCTCAGGAGTTACAGGGGAGGCGCTCCCCCCTCTCCCTCCCCCTCTTCTCAGCTGGGGCAGATTTCAGTGATGCCTTGCACAGAGACAGTGAGCTGGAGGGAGGGGATGCACACACCAGCGTGCAGGAGGGCACTGGGCGGGGGGGCGTTGATTGAATGCGGGGGCAGGGACGGATGCCCACTCCCAGAATGAACACAAAAGCAAGAACCCTGCAGAGAGGAGAGGGGGCAAGGGGGCCGCGCTTCCACAGGCTCTCACCCTCTCTCCTCCAGGCCTGTCTCCCGAAAGAATGAGAATGACCCCGGGGCTAGGGAAGAAAAAAGCAAGGAGAGAGACAATCAGATGAACGGACAGACGGACCAACTGAGAGGGAAGACGTGTACGTGGCATGCTCTCTGTCTCTCTGTCTGTCTGTCTGTCTGTCTCTCTCTCTCTCTCTCTCTCTCCCTCTCTCTCTCTCTCTCTCACACACACACACACACACACACACACACACACACACACACACACACACCAGCAGCAGCAGCAGCATTTGATACTCAAAAGGAGCACAAAGCCACCTTACTAGCGATCTGGGGAGGAAGGTATGACAGTCAGGGACAGAAAGCCCCACACACAGGAGGAGAGGAACCGCAGGAGACGGCCAGGTCTCTCCCCTTCCTTCCCCACAGCCCCTCCCACACCTGCCTGGGCCCCTCGGACCCCAAGCTGACACTGGTCGGGCTGACGCTGGGTAGGGAGGGGATGAGAGAACTATTTTGGAAGCCCTTCCCTCGGGAAGCCCAGGGGGAAGACACTAATATTGCTTGGGGGCGAGAGGGACAGGAACAACAGGAAACAACTCACCAGTCCCAGAAGGTGGCTTGGGGCCTGACGCCCCACAGGGCTGAGGGCGGGTCAGGACAGGGCAGTGGGCGGGGCAAATGGCAGGTGCAGAGGCCCCCAGGGAGAGAACTGGGGGCGTCTGGGCACAGGTGGCTGGCGTGGGGGTGATTGGGAAGGGATGAGGCCTGAGAGGCGGGGAGGGCTGGGGTGTGGAAGCTGGGTCCCTGGGGCTGAGACTGGGACTGCTCCGGAGGGCGGGGAGGGGACGGGGAAAGACTGAAGCAGCAAAGGACAGGCGCCATGAGATGCTATCAGATGTGTTCTGTGTTCGAGGAGCTGGTGTCTGGAGAGGGGGGTGCAAGATGAGGGACAGGTGACTGGCCAGGGGCGGCAGCAGGAGAGGCTGGAAAGGGGAACTGCAGTGACACTGAGTGGAGGGGCTGGAGGCTCAGGAAGGACAGGGGTGAAGCATGCTTTGGAAGTCGGGGGTCAGAGCCATCCTGGAATGACCAAGCTCATCTCAGGAGTGGGGGGCAGAGTGTGGCCTGTGCGTGCGTGGAAAGGAACGGAGCCAGACACGCTGCAGCGTGGATGGGCCTTGACAACATCACACTGAGCGTGAGAAGCCGGACTCACCTGGTCCTGTGTCCTCCGTCTCCACCTACGTGAAGTATCTAGAGTAGACGGAGTCACAGGGACAGAAAACAGACTGATGGCTTCCGGAGAGGAAGAAGGGAGGGGAAATGGGGGTGACTGCTTAACAGTATGGGATTTTCTTTTGGGGTGAGGAAAAGGACTGGGGACTGGATAGAGGTGGGGGTCACACCACTTTGTGAATGTACTAAATGCCACTGAGCTGTTTGCCTTCAGAGGCTAATTCTAGGTTATATGAATTTCACCTCGATTACAAAAAGTTTTTGATTAAAAAAGTAAATGAAAGGATGCAATGGAATTCACTGCGCAGGCACATGAGGAAAAGGATTTCCAGGCAGAGGGACAGAGCCTGGGGCTTGAGGGGGACGAGGGGGCGGCAGGCTAGGGCGCTCCTGAGAACTATGAGGGGGGTTGAGGGTCACAGCATGGAGAAGGGAAAGAGCAGAGACAGGGAGCCCAGGGCAGGGCAGCACCTGAGCCATCCAAGTGCCACAGGGGACTCAGCAGGGTACCAGCAGGGGCGGCCAGGCTGGGCATGGAGCGAGGCTGCCTCCCTGGGGACAAGGCAGACAAGGGGAGGTATTTCGACTGTGCCCTGGCCAGTCAGGGCTCCAGACTGTCCACCACTCAGGGAAGAGGTGTGAACACCTTCCCTGTGCTGGACACAGTGGAGGAAGCTGGAGGCAGACACGGGGGCCAGGGGACAGACGCGGTCCTGTCCTGCCCTCGCCCGGCTGACAGCGTAGTGATGGAGAAACTGGTACAAAAGATGGAAAATCAGCCCGGATCGCTCTATCCGTGGCTGGTGGCGAGTGATAGATAGAGCTGAGCAGGATAAAGAGAGCAGCAGAGGACGCTGTTTTAGACAAGGGGTCCAGGGAAGGCCTCTCTGAAGAGGGGACACTGCGCAGAGGCTGGAGGGGAGTGGGCGAGTACGCATCTCAGGAAAGCGCGGTGCGGGCAGAGAGGGCGCCCCTGAGGGTGGGGCCGAGAGTGGTATTTGAGGAGATGCCCTGTGGTGCGACTGGGGCAGAGGGTGAGCAGAGGGGCTGCAGTGACCACAACACAGGCAAAGGGTCTTCCTCCTGGGTCGCGGTGAGGCTCAGAATTTGGTTCTGTAATGGGGCACCCATGGGGGAAGGGACCCTGGGGGATCAGGTGGAGGACTGGGAAAGGAGAGCAGTCAGGCCCCTGCCCAGCACTGTCCCCTCGGGGTTTGTTGATGGAAGACTCAAAAGTGAACCCCGAAAGTTCCCCCAACAAACTCGTGGCAGGACAGCAGAGAGGACACAGGAAGGGTGGGAGCCGGAGCTCTGTGAATGAAAGAACCAAGGCACGCACACACCGACGCGGGCCTGACACACGGAGCAGAGCTGGAGAAGGGCTCCGGCTCCGGAGAGCAGAGCGGCCAGGCGAGACCCCTGCACGCCGCCGGCCGGGGCTGGGGATGACGCACACACGCCCAGAGCCAGGGCCCAAGGTGTGAGGCGTGACGCACACTGCCCTGCCCGCCAGGCCGCCAGGCACAGACAGTGACTCGCAGACCCCGACAAAGCCCCCAGGAAAGGGAGAAGAGAAGGGGGCGGACAGATGTGAGCCGGATAGCAAGGCGGTGGGGATGGTAGAGCCCGCAGACAGACGGGGCCCGGGATGCCTCTAGAGCACCCAGACAGGCAAGGAATGCCACACAGACACACAGCCTGAGACGCAGTGAGACGCATGCACACCAGCTCCGCACTGACACAGGCAGACAAGGCCAGGACCCAGGGAGGCAGACCTCCCTCCACACAGGCAGAAACCCTGTCACACACACAGTGACACAGGGGACACACATCTACTGACACACAGGCAGGCAGAGCAGACACACGCTGGACACTTGGAGACAGACAGACCTCCAGGCCCTGACAGGGACGGGCCGGAGTCCCTGCCCAAGCTGGACCTCACACATGCTGATGCCGCAGACTCCCCGGACACCCACAGTGTGGGGTGCAGGGAAGGGAGGTCAGCAGAAGTGGGGCTGGGGTCAGTGTGTTTATGGAAGCCACCAAATTTGCTGGTGTGGGAGGCTCACTCTGGTGGGCTCTGCAACAGGTGACAGAGACAGGGAAGCCAGACCCAGGAAGGGAGAGAGGCTGATTTGGGGACCATGTGAACAGGATGCATGCCAGGAAGGGAAGGGGGCGCTAGGCTGAACCCAGGGAGTCTGATGGGGTGCCACAAGGCAGGGGGCCTGCAAGGCAGGATGCCAAGTGGCTGGGGGAGATTTGGGACTCAGGGGACAGGGACAGGGTAATCCCTGCAAAGGGGGAGGTAAGGCCCAGAGTAGGGGAGATGGCCAGACTCCACTGGGAAGAGAGAAGGGGGCAGAAATAACATTACACACACACACACACACACACACACACACACACACACACAGCAGACAGGCAGGATCTAGGTTGAGTCAGACAAGGTCACAGAGTGACCCTTTGGGGACCAGCATGAAGGAGGACAGGGGCAGGAAGGAGGTTCTGAGAGGGGAGAAACAAACGGGGTGGGGACCTGGAGGGGTGCGGGGTTGTTCTTCAGTGGGAGACATGGACCGTGATGGGTATATGGGTTTGGGGCTCAGTTCCAAGATCCCAGCTAGAAACCCCAATGTGCTCAGCCACGCTAGGATCGAAGAAAACTTGCATAGGGGATGGGGGTGGGGGCTGACGGCCTTCACCCACCCCTCAGTGACAGCAGGGAGGAGGCTGGGACAGAGAGAGAAATGGGGGCAGGCTCACCTGGAAATTTCTAGATGGAGCTCCCAGGAGTGGGAGAGAAAGAAATGGAGGCAGAGGGTAGGGGGTGCAGAGAGAAAGGGGGAGGCAGTGAGCGGGGGGCATCCTCTCCTCTCTCTCTCTCCTGCAGTGACGCACAGAATAGAGGCAGAATTCAATAAGCTTTGGAGAGGGAGCCGAGCGGGAAGAGGGAGGGGGGCATTCACCGCATCGAGCTGTCCTAGGAGGTTTTCAATAATTGTTGATTGAATGAAGGAACAAAGCCCAGGCCCCCCAGAAGGAAAGCGGCAGCTGAGGAAGCTCCAAGACAGATAGAGAGATTGTCACACATGGTGAAAAGAGGAAGAAGAAAAAACTCGGAGCAAGTTGGGACTTAAAACAATGAGTGTCAGCCATAATGGGGGAGTCATGTGAAACTCATCAAAGCTTTTCAGTTCAGATTCGTGCATTTATGGTATGTAAGTTATACCCCAATTTTTTTTAATGAAAGAAAAAGGATAAAAGAGGACCTGGAGATGGATGCGTCAGACAGGGCGAAGGGAACAGGCGCACTTGACGCCCAGGTGAGAACGTGCCTATGGAAGCCTGAGGAAAAAAGACATCAGAGGTGATGTAGCCAGAAGAGGGGGGGCCCTGGAGGCCTGAGCTGCCCACAGCGTCCACAGCGCCTGGCGCAGAGGAGCCGGAGGAAATTACCCCAGCGTGGGACAGGATTAGGGAAAGTGGTCAGACACTCCTCTGTGAATGCCCCACACACAGCCAGGGCAGACTTCAGAGATGCCTTGGAGACAGGGCCAGAACAGGCAGTGAGAAGGAAGGAAAGGTACACACACACACACACGCACGCACACACACACACACGCACACACACACACACACACGAGGTGAAGGGTGTTAATAGAGGCACAAACAAGGGATTCGGATGAGCACAAAGCTGGAGCCCACAGAAAGGGGAGGGCAGGTGCCGCTCTGACCCTGTCACACACATGCACATGCACGCACATGCACGCACATACGCGCAGCTGCTCCACAATGAGTGTTTTAGGAAGAGCCGCAGGAGTGGAAGAAAGCAAACTTGCAGTCCACCGGCACTGGAGCTCACGGGTGGGCCATGCTGTCTGTGGGGACAGGGAGACTGGAGGCAGAGCTTGCTCAGCCACACCGGGTGGGGTGCTGGGGGCCAGGAGGTGACCAGGAGGTGGCGTGACGGCCACCCCTGCTGGAAAGAGCGCGAGACACAAGACAGACACACACTGCGCAGCCACATCTTAATGAGAAAAAGTAATTAATGCCTGGGGGGGGGGCTGAGAGATAAGAGAGGCAGAGACAGAGAAACAAAGAGACACAGAGCTAGACAAAAACAGAACCAAAGAAAGAAAGAAAGAGACACAGAAACAAAGAAGGATGAGGAAACAAACCAAGAGATGAAAGGAGAGTGAGAGAGAGACCCAGGCCTCGTAAGAACAGCCAACCGGCGCCATGGCACGCCTGTGATTCCTGCGCCCAGAGCCTGAGGCAGTGGGCATGGACAGGCACTGCATTGTGGGGGGCTGTGGGTGAGATGCCCAGAGGGGCTGCAGGGCAGCCTCCAGGAGGCCAGCCTCAAGCTGGAGGAAGTGTGAGCCTGAGTCTGGGGCCAGGAGAATACCCCGGGTACAGGGGAAAGGGGGCAGGCAAGAGATTCACGCACCCACACACACACTGCAGAGCAGCAGGGATGGCAGAGGGAAGAAAAGGAGGCCAGGTAGGGAGAGATGCGGAGATGAACCCACTCACTGGCACAGGACTCCAGACACACACACACACACACACCACACACCACACACATCCCCACACACATCTGGGGAGGGGATGATCATAGAAAGAGATGGGCATTCAACAACCCACAGCAGGGGGAGGCAGGGAACCAGACAGCAGCTGACGCTGAAGGACCGGAAGGCCCGGCTCAGGGCCCCGGACAGAGGAGAGCTGGGCACAGTGAGCCAGCACTGAGCAGGGACAGCCCAGCCCTCCCGCCCTCCCTGTGTCTCTATTGTTTGTCACTCTCTGGCTTTTTCTCCCCACAAACCACAGCTTTTTGGAACTCATGAGAGAAAAATAGTAAAAGAAGACAGAGATGAGAGAAAATGCAGACAGGGAGTGAGTGTGTGTGTGTGTGTGTGTGTGTGTATGCACACGCATGCTCACACCCCAGCAAAGTCTGGTAAGGAGAATTTCATGAGCAGAGGGAGGGAGCAGAGGATGGAGGAGAAACCAGCCAGAGAGCAGCAGCCTGGGAGGCGATGCACAAGTCACAGCACATGTTACACACCACACACTGCACTCTCCACGCGACACACCCACACCACACCACACTACACACCCGACATGACACACCCACACCAAATACTACACATCACACACTACACACCCCAACACACACTTCACACCCATACCCCACACACTACACACATTGCACACCCCACACCCACACCACACCCCACACTGCACATACCCACCACACCACACACCCCACACACCCAGCATACCACACACTACGCACCACACACCACACCACACACTACACACCCCCATCACACACTTCATACCCATACCCCACACACTACACACATTACACACCCCACACACCCACACCACACACCCCATACCCACACCACACACCATACACTGCACACACCCACAACACACACCCCACACTACACACCCACACCCCATACTCCATACCTCTACCATACACTTCACACCCATACACTACACACTACATACCCCCACACACTACACATCCACACTACACACACCACACATACTACACACCCACACTACACACACCACACACCCCACCCTGCATCCTTACACTACACTCCCTGAACCTCAAACGCCACACACCCAACTCTAGCACCCCACACACGGCTCAGGGAAATGCAGCACCGGCAGGGGAGGGCTGCCCCAGGACCTGGGGTCCTCAGATGCATCCCCAACCCTGCTGAGCACTCCCAGGAAACACGAATCGCACTCACACGGCCTGTCTCGGATCCTGCCCGGCAGCCCACCCGTCCCGTGCCGGCTGTACCCTCCGTAGGCACTGGAGTCCTGACCTTCCCATGCCGCTGGCATCCTGGGCTTGACCCAGTGCTTCTCCGAGATGTGATCCCCAAAGACAGGCGCAGATGTGCGCACACCGCCACACCCCACCGTGGCTACCCCCAATCTGGTCATGCCACCCCCTGGCCCGAGTCCTGCAGGACAAAGGACCCCCACAATGGTTTTCACACCCCGCCCCCTCAGTCTGCCGTGCACATGGTGGGTGTTCAATAAATATAAATCATCAGCCAAACTCTGAGGTCTGTTTGTGTTTAATCAGACAATATGCAAAGTATTTACAACCGATTCTGGATTTTTCCCTCCCACCCCCAAGCCTGGGCCATGGAATATGGGACCCCCAGGCCCTGCCCAGAGCCGGGGGTCCCCCAGGCCTCTGCATAGTCATCTGAAATCTACAAAACACTGTTTAAAAAAAATAGGACAGTATTAGGACATCTTCAACAAAGGGCCTTGGGCAGTTGCCAGGGATTTGGGAGCTCGCAGGGCGACACACCTGGGATGGAGAAGACAAAGGTGAGAGACGCGGGCGGAAGGGGAAGTTGAATTTCATGGGCAGACACAGCCGGGTCTCCTTCCCAGGCCAGGACCTGGCTGTCCAGAGCCCGGCAGCAGGGACGTTATTGCTATGGTGGGGACAGTGGGTGAAATGTACAACATATCTGGGGGACAGAGCAGGGGGTGTTTTTACATGTTAAATATGGACACACATGGAGCCACACACACGTGCACACCTACACACACACACACACACACACACACACACACACACACACACAGGCCCCTGACAAGATGCCACAGTTGTCAGCTGCCCATTTCACAGATGGGCACACCAAGGCCCAGAGAGAAGCCACCACGTACCCTAAGGCTGGACAGCGGAGCCAGGGCCAGAGCAGTCAGCTGACATCCGCGGCTCAGGGTCTGCACAGGAGCTGAGCAGCCGCAAAGCCCCGGCCACACATGGGGCAAGTGCTGCAGCTCAAAGGGAAGTAGAGACGCCAAGGTCACACAGCCAGTTCAGGCAGGGGCAGACAAGGCGCTGCTCTCCCTGCTCATAGGTGCCAACTCAGGACGGGGGCAGTGGCCAGGTGCTGAAATGCTCAGGACAAACTGAGGGAAGGAGGGCCCAAGATTCCCTCCTGAGGCCAGGATCAGGCCTCCCAGCCTCTTAACTCTTTGACTTCTACTTGATTGCCTCTAGAGCTGGGGAGCTCCCTCCCTTTCATAGCTGGCTGGCTGCAAAGGCCCAAACCATCCACATTCTGATTGAAGCCTGCCTCCCACCCCTTCCCCTTCCGCCCCCATGCCTAGCTCAGCCTCACATCCGCCCCCATTCCCACCCCCATGACAGAGGGCCGGGGGCGGTGACAGCAGGACTCTGCTCTCTAACCCACCCCAGGCTCCCTGTCCCCTGGGCTGCCCGGTCTGTGAGGCCTCTGAGGACAATTCTCATTGGTTCCTGAGGAAGACAGAGGGAGCGCGGGGAGCCAGTCACGCCTCAACCCTGGACTGCTCCGTGGCCCTGGGCAAGTCACACCCCCTCTCTGAACTCAGTTTCCCCATGGGTAAAATGGGGACAAGGAATCGATGATCTCCAAGGGTCCCTCGGGTGGAAGCAGCGCAGGGTTGGGGTCCTCATCCCATCTGCCACTGCAGTCACGCTGGGAACAGAGGCAGAGGGCTCTGGACACAGCGGCCTCCACCCCCAGACGCTGCAGAAATGGACGGCAAGGGCCAGCGTGCGACAGGCCGAGGGCCGGGCCCCACTCCTCTTTGGAAAGGCTCTTTGGGCAGTTCTTGAGACAGACCTGGGGGGGTGCCAGCAAAGGGGAGGAGCCGGGTGTGGAGTAGGTTGTGGCTGGGAAAAGGGCTCCCAGGCCCAGCAGCCTTCCCAGCTCCTCCTCCAGGGACAGGCGGAGCTCAGGAATGTGGGAAGGAGGAGTGTGGCCAGGGCAGGCGCTGGGACAGTCACTGGGCCAGCCATGGGCCCAAAGCCCCACTGTGCCCCCAAAGACAGGGCGGCCTCATCCCTGGCAGTCCGGCCCACGGAGGGAGGACGAGCGGCGGGCAGGCGGAGGGCAGACCCCGCGCCCAGGATGGAGTGAGGAGAGTCCGCCCGGCCGCTCCTATAGGTTCTCCCCGGGCTGGTACTGGGGCTCCGTGGATGTGAAGTAGTCCTCCAGGAAGGCCTGCAGGTACTCGAAGGTGGGCCGCTCTTCCGGCTCCTTCCGCCAGCACTGGCACATGAGGTCGTGCAGGGACTCGGGACACTCGGGCGGGCAGGGCATCCGGTAGCCACGCTCCACCTGGTCCAGCACCTCGCGGTTCACCATCCCTGCGGGTAGAGGGGGTGTGAGGAGCCTGGCTCCGGAGAGGAAGGCGGGACAGAAGAGGCCATAGGGGCAAGAGGGCTTCCTACTGAGCACAGGCAGGGCCACTGGTAAGCCCTGTCCCTAAAGCTAAGAGCCCCAACCATACAGAGAACCAAGATCAGACGCTCAACCTCTTTGTTACAGAGACAGGGAAACTGAGGCCGAAGGGGAACTTGCCCAGGGCCAGCGGGTTCAGGGACCCTTCTCACCAGGGTAGGGCACCCGTCCCTTTGTCGTAAGCTCCGTCAGCAAGATCCCAAAGGACCACACGTCAGACTTGATGGTGAACCGGCCGTAGAGGGCGGCCTCCGGAGCCGTCCACTTGATGGGGAACTTGGCACCTGTGGATAGGAGGAAAGTCAGGTGCCAGCGTGCGCTCTGCCTCTGCCGTCAGAGATCATCCCGTCTCCGCGTGACAGATGAGGAGACCGAGGCTCGGAGCAGAGCTGGGGCCCGCACCACCCCACCCCGCCCACCTTGCCGGGCCGTGTACTCGTTGTCCTCGATGAGCCGGGCCAGCCCGAAGTCGGCCACTTTGCACACCAGGTTTTCCCCGACCAGGATGTTAGCCGCGCGGAGGTCCCGGTGCACGTAGTTCATCCGCTCCACATAGGCCATGCCCGAGGCGATCTGCAGGACAGGCCCTGCTCAGCAGCCACCCCACCCCTGCCGGCCACCAGCCTGCCTGCGTCCAGGGGCGGGGTCACGCCCACCTCCTCAGGCAAGCCAAAAAGCAGGACCAGCATTAGTGGGAGGGCGGTGGTGGGCCGAGGGGAGAATCATGATAAGATGCAGCCAGGGAAGGAAGGGGGGACCGTGAGAAAGCACTCCCAGCTGACCCACAGACACAGATGCAGCCAAGTCCTGACTGCTGTCCCAGTACCCTGAGCCTCAGTTTTCTTATCTGTCAAATGGGAATAATAGCTAATCTCTACCTCCCTTGATTGTGATCAGGATTAAATGAAAAAAATTAAAAAGGTAGTGGAGCTCTGCCTACAGCAAGCAGTAATATGTGTTTGTTGAGTGACTAAATGACTTTTACAGAGAAGAAAACTGAGGCCTGAGGTCCCACAACAAGTCCATGGCTCCTGATGACCAGTTAAAGTCCTCTGCCGGGAACCAACACTGGTTCCAGTAACAAGTGTGGTGAGATTAGTGAGTGTGGGGCATCAAGGCGGGCCTCCTAGAGGGGGCACTCGAGAGGCTGGGATGGCTGAGCCAGGCAGGACTGGGTGCTCCAGGACCAAGGGGGTGGGAGGCAGAAGAGACCAACTCACCTGGGCAGCCATGTCCACCAGCTGCGGCAGCCGCAGGTACTTGCCCGTCTCCCCCTTGAGAAAGTCCAGCAAACTCCCTGGGCAGAGAAAGAGCCAGCTCCAGACCCCGCCTATTCTCTCTGCACCAGGAAGCAGCCCCCCCCCAGGCTGCTCCACCTGGGCACTGGCCTCATTCTACCCAGCACAGGAGATGCTGTATAAAACTGTTTCTGGATGAAGGCTCGTGCCACACTGGTCGCTCAAAAGGCAAACAGGACAGGATATAGTACACTGTCCATGGAGACAGACAGATAAACTGCAGTGCACACAGACAGATGAACCGCAGTGCACACAGACAGATGAACCGCAGTGCACACAGCTAAACCACAGTGCACACAGACAGCTAAACCACAGTGCACACAGACAGATGAACCGCAGTGCACACAGACAGATGAACCGCAGTGCACACAGACAGATGAACCGCAGTGCAGACAGATGAACCGCAGTGCACACAGACAGATGAACCGCAGTGCACACAGACAGACGAACCGCAGTGCACACAGACAGCTAAACCACAGTGCACACAGACAGATAAACCGCAGTGCACACAGACAGCTAAACCACAGTGCACACAGACAGCTAAACCACAGTGCACACAGACAGATGAACCGCAGTGCACACAGATGAACCGCAGTGCACACAGACATATGAACTGCAGTGCACAGACAGATGAACCACAGTGCACACAGACAGATGAACCGCAGTGCACACAGACAGATGAACCGCAGTG
>PVJS01025262.1:0-27999 GCA_004027185.1 Glis glis
GAGGCTGAGATAGGAGGATCACAGGTTCAAGGCCAGTCTCAGCAACTTAGCAAGACCCTCAATAAGTTAGACCCTGTTTCTTTTTTTTTTTTGTGGTACTTGGGATTGAACCAGGGGCATTCTACCTCCGAACTACACCCCCAGCCCTATTTTTTATTCTTTATTTTGAAACAGGGTCTCTTGTAATCAGGGATTACAAGCATGTTCCACCATGCCCGGCGACACTGTTTCAAAATAAAAAATAAGGGGTGGGAGTGTAGCCCCGTTGTAGACAGTCCCTGGGATCAATCCCCAGTGCCAGAAACAAGGGGAACACAGGGCACAGGGTGGGGATGGGGTGGGGTGGGAAGCCGCCGGGGTTGTGTGTGTGGAACCCACCTGTGAGGTTAGGAAGGAAGGGATTGGGGGAGAATGACCTAGGGCGGCCAGCCCTCCAAAATGCCCATTTTCACACTGAAAAGTTCCACAAGCCAGGACCCTCCTCCAGAGAGCTGAGCCTCAGACCGGCATGATGGGAATGGGAGGGGCGAGCCCCCCAGCTCCGTGACGGAGGACTGGGCTGGAGACCAAGCACCCCATGGGCCACCCACACGGGTCATCGCTAGCCAGAGACGCCCGTACTCTGGGGAAGTCTCCTCCTCTCAGCAGATTCCTGAGGGCCTGGGGTTCCCCCACCCTGTCGAGCAGCCCCTCAGCCCAGGAGTGTGGGTGTCACGGAAGACCATGTCTGGCCAGGCACGGTGGTGCGGTCCTGAAATTCCAGAGACTCGGGAGGCTGAGGCAGGAGGATCACAGGTTTGAGACCAGCATGGGCTAGCTTAGTGAGCCCCTGTCCCAAAATAAAAAATAAAAAGGGCTGGGGTTTGGCTCAGAATAGCATGCCCTGGGGTCAATCCCTTGTGCCCCCCCCACAAAGACCAAGTGCCTGGGAATCCTGCAGAAAGGGGGGCTGTGAAGCAGGGCGGACACGGGGAACCAGAGACAGACGCGGCTTCAGGACCCCAGGCCCTTTCCTTCTGCCCGCCCCGGCCCCTTTTCTGGTGGGTGGGCCACCGGCTGATGGACATAGGCTGCCATCCCCAGGTGCCTGAGGCCCTCACCGTCACCTCCTCTTGCTTTCCATCCACCTTCTTTTTCCTAGCTCTTTCTCCCAGTTCTGGAGGAAAACCAAAATCCCATGTCTTCCACAGAATGTGGGGTCGGCATGTCCTCCTTTTGGGGCGGGGCATGTAGGTAACTAGGGGTTGAACCCAGGGGCATTCTACCTCTGAGCTACACCCCCAGCCCTTTTTATTTTTTATTTTGAAACAGCTAAGTTACTGAGTGTCTCTCTAAATTGCTGAGGCTGGCCTCAGATGTGCCATTCTCCTGCCTCAGCCTCCCAAGTACTGAGATTATAGGCAAACACCACCATGTCCAACTTTTTTTTCAGTACTGGGTATTGAACCCAGGGAGCTACACCCCCTGACCTTTTTAATTCTTATGTTGAAACAGGGTCTAACTTACTGCACACTGGCCTCAAACCTGCCATGCTCCCGTCTCAGTCTCACAAGTACCTTACAGGTGTGCACTACCACACCCAGCTGGTATGTCCTCCTGCAGCCTCCAGCCTGGGGGGCTGACCAGGACTCTCCTCATCTCCCCCAGCCGGCCAGACGGGTGGGATGGACTTGCCCACCATTAGTGCTCTTGGAACTGTTCACTGGGGCCCTCAGAAAAATATCTCTTGCCCCCCCACGCACAGCTTCAGGTGAGAAGCGCAATGGTTTGCAGCGGGTGCATCAGGGTGGACATGGCTGGATGCCTTCAAAGGCGGCCATCTTCCTGTTTAATCTAGTGAAGTGTCGCCTTTGAGCCGAAGTGAATAGAGTAATCCCACCGCCGGGCTACAGCAGCCCGTGGGGACGCCTGCAGAATGCCCAGGGGAGTCCATGGGGGGGAGCCCAGACACTCCAGCAGTGCTCTGACCTTGCCGAGGGTCCCTTCCAAAGACGTGACTGAGTCCCTGTCACGAGCCAGGCACCATGGCCCGCCAGGGAGCCAACCCACACACTGCGTTCCGCTAGAAACGCGGAGAAAGATGTCAAATAGGAAAGAAGGGGTGTGCGTGGGCGCGGTGTGTACGTGTTCCGTATGTCTGTGTCTTTATATCCACAGATATAGAAAAACAGAGGCGGGGGGGCTCAGGTATACTCGGCGGTGTTCAGCGATACCCCACCCTAGCCCGTGCAGCTGCGCCCCTCGGCAGGCCTCCGTGGGAAAGACCTCAGCCGAGGATATCAGGGATCCCCAGGAGATGCTGGCCTGGCATCCCCATCCACCCTGGCCTCTGAGGGCCCAGGACAGGAGGACTGCCACAGGTGGAGACATCTGTGGTCACCTCGAGCGCACACTTTTTTTGTGTGTGTGTGGTACTGGGGATTGAACCCAGGTGTATTCTTCCTCCAAGCTACACCCCCGGCCCTAATTTTTTTAATTCTTTATTTTGAAACAGGGTCTCACTAAGTTGCGGAGGGCCTCACTAAGTAGCTGAGGCTGGCCGCGAACCCAGATCCTCCGGTCTCAGCCTCCCAAGTACTGGGATTGTAAGTGTGCATCACCACACCTGGCTTCGAGCACACTCTTGAAAGGCCAGAAATAAACAATAAGAACATTGAGCCCCAGGTACCGGCAGGGGGAGCGAGGAGACCCTCAGGTAGGACCCAGCAGCGGCCCCCACTCGCCTAGGCTCGGTCTGCCCTGTGGCAGCCTCCCCACATCCCCACAGATCCTTGGCAGTGCCCCCCCCAGGGCTCGGTCCTGCATCGCACACCAGGTCAGTTATCACTGCGCCCCGAGACACCGAGACATCTGGACCCGACACACACACACACGCACACCCCTGAGAGAGCCAGGGGAGGGGAGGGCAGCAGGCATTCAAGGGAGGATGGAGATGTGGGGCTGCTCTCCCCCATCCCAGAGGAAAGCCCAGGCCGGAGCCTTCGTCCAGCAGAGGGTCCAGGGGGGGGCAGAGGGGACAGTGCTGCTCAGAGCTGCCTGTGAGGGGGTTCTCTCCCCAGCCCATATCCTGGGAAAGGAGCGTATCAAAGAGACCTTCTGCCCTGAGCAGGGTAGGGGGCCCAGCTTCTCAGATCCCACCGCACCCCAGCTTCCCAGGGCGCCCCGCTCAGGGTTTGGCTGTGTTCCGCTCAGCTGGTCCTCTCTGGCCTCCCTCCCCTGCCCCCATCGGCCCAGCTGCTTCCTATAAGCACCTCGGCACCCACGTATGTAGGGTGTAACGGTGTGGGGTGGGGCTTTCGGCTCTTGAGACAAGGGTCCCTGGCTCTGGCATCCTTCGTTCCCTGGCTCCCTGGACTTTGCTCACAGAGTCTGCAGCAGTAAGCAAGCACTTTCCTGGAGCCGAACGGTGTGCTGGGAGGTGAGGGGCAGACTGGGACCCTCCAGGCCCAAGTCTGCTGGGTCAGGGAAAGTCTGCCGCCTGAGTTGCAGCCAGGGAGAGCTGCCTGGAGGAGGCAGAGGGCCAGCCACCAGCTGCCTTCTTGTTCTCCTTCTCGCCTGGGTCTGGGTTGCGGGCCAGAAGGTGGCAGTCTCTGCTTGCTGCCCATTCTGTGACCCTGGCCGTGGCTGTGACTGACACAAAACAGGCCATGTGGCATGAAATACCAGAATCCAGTTAAGACACACTTGACCAGGTCTTTTCCCAAGAAACACCGTGGAAGCTGCTCTTTCCTGGGAGGCGGCGGCCCCCAGGCCGAGGCACACGCCCGGCTGACCTCCCCGGCAGCCACATTGGCTCTCCTTCTCTGGTGGCCCAGCAGAGCAGGCCCTCACCCCCAGCCGGGGACCAGCTTTTCTAATCACATCAAATCCAGCTGTGGCCCAGGTCCCTCCAGGTGTAGAGCCGGATGCGGGCCGTCTCGTGGGAGGCATCCTGGGAGGGGATTTGCATGGTCTTCTTGGGGGCCCTGCACCTTTGAGCCCGCAGGGGCAGGATGTGGGTTACCAGGGGAGGCCCGCCTGAAAGCCGCCCAGGCACCACCTCTGCCCATCTGCCGGTCACAGGAGATGCAGCTCGGCCGGCCGCTGGGCTTGGATGCCAGCCCGAAGTCCAGCTGGAGGGACGGGCAGAGTGGGGCCTGGTGCACCCTCCTGTCGGGGACCCACTCAGCGGGGGCCGGGGCGATAAGGAGCTGCCCCCTGAGCAGGAGCGCACAAAGCCCTGGACCTGGGGCCTTCTCCCTGGGCCTTCCCAGCCACCCCTCACCTGGCTGCTCTCCATGACGCCAGCCTCAGCCTTGGCACCTCCATGCTCAGAGGAGTTTTAGCGCAGCTCATGTTTTCTCTTTAGTCTAAGAGAAAGCAAAGCACCGGGTTTGGTCCTCAGCCCCCCACTCTGGACTCAGGCCCACGCTTGCCTTGATCCCCACACCCTGACAGTGGCTGCCCACGGGGGTCTCTGTGCCCCAACCTCCTGCCCTGTCACACTGTACACACTGCATACTCCTTCCCGTCCCCTCCTGTCCAGAGAAAGCACAGGGTTCTCAGAGAGGCCGTGCAACTGGCCCAGGGTCACACAGCTGGGATGTTGGGGGCCTGAGCGCAGAGCCAGGTGCAGGCCACCTCCCAGCACTCCGCAGCACCCCGGAAGGTTGCTGATTTCCTAATCCCCCGGCCATTTTCTGACCAGATGGTCTTGCACACGGAAGGCCCCATCAGAGACAAGACCCCCACCCTCAGTCCAGGCAAGAGTGCAGAGGGCATTCAGCAAATGGGGATCAGGACTCCCCAAACCCGGACTCCCCAAAGCGCAGTAGAGCCCGCACCTGGGCAGCAAGCCAGGTCCCTGTGCCCCTTGGGGCCCTCATGGCCTCCTGCAGGTCTCAGGGCTCTCCTTGCCTATGGCTTCCCACGGCTATTTCTCCAGGACAGGGGAGCCAGTGGGGTGGGGCTGGCTCGAGACCTCAGTCCCATTGTACTGGAGATTAAACCCAGGTCTCTCTACCTCTGAGCTACACCCCCAGCCTGTTCTATTTTTTATTTTGAAGCAGAGTCTTGCTAAGTCGCTGAGGATCTTGCTGAGTTGCCGAGGCTGGCCTCGAACTTGCGATCCTCCTGTCTTAGCCGCCCAAGTACTGGGATTACAGCTGTGCGCCAGCACGCCCAGCAAGACCTCAAGTCCAATTCCGTCTACCTCCCGCAGCTGTCCCCCAAGCCGCTTCCTGTTCTGTGGACCGGGGGCTTCGCTCCCCTCATGCCCCCAGCCAGAAGCGCCGCCGGGCATGTGGTAGGTATAGGCAGTAGCCCCAGCCAGTAACTCTGACCCCGAGGTGCTTGAGTTGGGGACACAGTAGACGATTGTAGGTGTCCCCACTTCAGGGGACACAGCAGAGGGCCCTCCCCTGGGGTTAACTTTTCCAGGTATAAGTTCAACTTGCCCAACCAGACCAGCCCCCAGAAAAGACAAGCTAGCCCCGCGGGGACCGTCCTGTCGTGTGCCGCCCCGCTCACAGCGGCGCCTCCCAGCCTTCTCGCTCCCATCTGAGCCAGCCCGAGAACATCTGCCTGGGCCTCCTTGTGCGGCCTCCACAGCGTGCCTCCCCCTCTGACTGAGGGAGGGCAGGCCCTGGGTGCCCGCAGCTGCTGCCACCATCCTGTGGCCTGCTTCGAGGTCTTGGGCCTTGCGGAGCTCGGGGACCTTCCCTATGGGCAGTGGGTCCATGGCTGGTTCCTGAGCTGCTGTCCTGGGCAGATGAGGCCCACGGGCAGGTCAGTGCCTCGCTCCCCACGCACCTACTCCGCCATGGACTGGCCAGTGTGAGGGGCTGGCAGGCCTGCCTGGTCTGCCTCTGCTGGGCAGTGGGCGGGGCCTCGGTATGGGCCAGGACAGACCCAGGGCCACGGGGCTGACTGCGCGGCTCCCTCTAGCTCCGCCTCCGCGCCCCCAGCCCTCCTGAGCCCCTGAGGCAGGAGTCCCACACGATGGGTCTCTGGCTATGATGAACCCAGAACCAGACTCCATGACAGGGACCAACACATATTATCTCTGATGCCCAGAATGTCAGGGAAGGTGGGCTGTCTCACTGCCATTTCATAACAAGGGACAGAAGATTCCCAGCCCACTGTCCTCTAGCCACTGGTCAAACGGGAGACAAGAGATGTGTCCACCTTGGCCATTCCCAACCACCCAGCCCTTACCGCCCTTAGGGGTGGGCGGGGTGAGCTCCACCTCCTAGAAGAAAGAGACTTGGATAAGAACAGTGCCAACAATACGAGGAGTAGAACTGAGTGCGGTGACACATGCCTGTAATCCCAGTACTTGGGAGGCTGAGACAGGAGGATCGCAGGCTTGAGGCCAGCCTCGGCAACTCATCAAGACCCTCAGCGACTTAGCAAGAATTAAAAAATAAATTAAAAAATAAAATAGGATTAGGGGTATAGCTTGGAGGTAGAATGCCCCAGGGTTCAATCTCCAGTACCACAAAAATTAAATAAATAAATAAATAAATAAATAAATAAATAAAATAAGAAATAAATGGGGCAGGGTGTATAGCTTGGAAGTAGAATGTCCCTGAGTTCAATCCTCAGTACCAAAATAATAATAATAATAATAATAATAATAATAAATAATAGCAGCAGCGGCAATGGTGAGGTGTGGTGTGAAATCTGATTGTAGTGAACAGCCCGCTCCCCTTGACCAGTGCAATCCCACAGGGTCCCACTCCTCTCAGCAGCCCTCTGGAGTATCCAGTACCCAGAGACTGCGGTCATCAGGCTCAGAGGTGGGCTAGGGTCTTCTACACCATTCCAGAAAGGAGTCTCAGACAAGCCCTAGAGCGAGGGGGTGCTGGGGCCGGGCGGGGTACCCAGCAGCCTTCTGGCTTCCCCAGTCTGCCCTCCAGCCCTGATGCCACCATATGCTGCCACCTGCTGGCAGCACCAGGCACTGTTGCTCCCAGCCGGCTCACCTGTCCTGACCCAGGGTTCTCTGGTCCCAACCTCTGATCTCTGCTTTCAGCTTCTCCCGCATGAGGCATGGGAGAGACACCGCGTGAGTGAGGGGCCTCGGGTTCAAGACTGAAGGAGCCGCTCCTCCCAGGGCTGGGACTGCACTGGCGCTGCCGCACGGAGCCCGAGCACCTGTTTATGTTTGTCCCCTGGGTGCCTCACTCGCCTCGCCCTTGTCCCAGCCCTGCCACCCAGGCTCCTCTCGGCTGGGGCCCAGTGGGCCGACTTTGACTCCCTGCCCCACCCCCTCCCCTGCCCGCTGGAGGCCCCTGGAGCTCTCGGGAAGGCTCTTTACCCAAAGGAGGCCGAGAACACCAGATTATGAGAGATTTAAGGGATTTATCAGCGGCTCGATAATAGGTCAATAAAATGACACTCGGAAGCCCAGGCAAGGGAGGAGGGCAGGATTCCTGCTATAAATCTCCGCGGTGGGTCAGGCCCAGCGTCGGAGCGTGTGGCCCTCCTGGGGCACTCACAGACAGGATCAGAGCCCACTTAGTCCCCCAGCAACCCAGAGAGTGGGCAACCATTGTGTCTCCTTATTACAGACGGGGAACCCGAGGCACAGAACAGTAGGGTTGCTTAGCACACCGTAGGGCCTGCACCCGACCCAGGTAGGTTAACCCCAGCGCTCACCGCCAAGATTCCCAAAGAAGGAATGAATGGTCTAGGAAGATAGCTGTCCTCTCCTCTCACCAGTAATTCGTCCTCTTTCACCACTCCAAACTCGTCCATACCAGACCCTCTGCTGAGCTCTGGCCCTGAGGGGCACAGAGGGGGCTGGCCCTGGAAGAGTCCCACCCAACAAGAGTACCAGGACAGCGACACAGTCAGCAGCAACAGCGTCCCTCACCAGGAAGTGACGGGAGACACAGGGGAGGTGACAGGGGAATTCAGAGGAGGATCTGTCACCGACTGGGGGCAGGGCAAGGTTTTTGTCATGCTAGGCCTTATGATGGGTTTGATTTTTATTTTTTGTACTGGGGATTGAACCCAAGGGCATTCTACCTCTGAGTTGTATACCCTCAGCCCTTTTACAGTTTTTTAAATTTTGAAACAGTCTTGCTAAATTGCTGAGGCTGGCCTTGAACCTGCGATCCTCCCTTCTCAGCCTCCCAAGTACTGGGATTATAGGTGTGTACCACCACACCTGGCAAGACCTCAGTCCCAGCATGCACCATTGCTCCCAGGTCCACTGGGTTTGATGTAAGGCACTAGGGGACATCTCTGGTTGAGTAGAAAGCAAGGCATAAGGGACTTCCTCACAGCCAGGACACTAATGAAGGTGATCTCACCTGGTGATCCCTGCAAACATGGCGTGCCTACCTGGTGCTGGGCTGGAACTATGTGCCTCCTCTCCCAAGACTCCTGGCCTCCGACTCTGGTGCCGTTGGAAGAGGGCATCTGTTCATAGCCAGCCTCACCACTCTATGAGAACCACCAGGACAACGGAAGCTGCTAAACGACCAAGACCAGTCCCTCCAAAGGGGCCTGGGACGTATCTTCCAACCCCTACGTGGAGACCTCCCCAAGCCTGAGTAGGTGCTGGTGGACTCAAATTCACTTGGTGGAAGAAGGCTGGCCCACCCTCTCTCGAGTCATTCCCCACTGTGACCACCAGGTGGCGTTGCAGGCCCCGGTTATTGGGTGGATGTGTGGGCCTGAGTAGGGGAACACGGGGACTGAAGTTTGGCCTTGAGACTTTTTTGAGTGTTCCAGGGCCGGGGCAGCTGGTGTACTGGAGCTGTTTGCATCCTCTCTGCCAGAAGCAGGTCTGGACTGGGGCTGGGTCAGGGTGACTGGTCACTGCTGTGGCCTGGGTATCTGGCATGGAACCTGGCACAGAATAGGTACTTGGGCCTATTTATTGAATGGAAGATTGGATGAGGGGTTTAATTCCGTGTGGGAATTGAATGAGTTACTATATTGAAAGCATGCCAAGAGCCTTCAATACAAGTTTGCACTTATTTGTACTTTGATTAGGGAGGGGGGTTCAGGCAGAGACCCAGAGGGTCCTAGGCTCAGGGGATCTAGTTTCTTTTAGCTCCCCACCCAGGGCATCTCTGTGACATCCGTCTCTCCCAGCCACTGCAGCCACTTTCTACTGCTCTCCTGAGGTCCATCCAGTTGTCCCATCTGGAGCCAGCTTTCAGTGAGGGAGTGACTTGTCCCTGGTCACCAAGGATCTGAGCTCAGCTCTGTTGGACCCTGGACCAGGCTCCAGGTGGCCTGGTACATCCCTCAAGCTGGGTCCTGCTCAGCCTGGGCTGCAGGGGGCTCCTGTGTGTCACCAGGGCCTTCCTTCCACTTCTATCCCTGTGAAACTCTGGTCACTTTCAGGAGGCATCTCACCTCATTATCACTTGACATTTGGGAGGTCTGGTCTCTTTAGGAGTTTTGGACGTTAGTTAGCATCTGTTGCCTCTCAGGAAATGAAGTTTTTCCACTGTGGCCCTCTGGCCCCATCTGCCTACTTCTTTCTATCTTTTTACTACCTCCTTGCTATGCCCCCAACCCTTTTTAATTTTTTATATTTTGAAGCAGGGCCTCACTAAGTTAACTTGCCAAGGGTCTCGCTAAGTGGCTGGGGCTGTCCTTGAACCTAAAATCCTCCTGTCCTGAGATTACAGGTATATGCCACCACACCCAGCTGGCCACTGCCTTTCTCTCCTCTACTCCCAGGCCTACAGCTGAATTCAGAACTGCCCTGGACTGGCCTCCATGGCCCCAGCCTGCTGGTTCCCTAGGTGCCCAAGCCATCTGAAGCCATCTGCTGTGACAGCAGCCAGTATCCTGGCCTCTGCCCTCTTGCCCCCTGCTGAGCCGTGGTGACTTCCCACCCTGCCCCTGGCTGGGCCTTGCCCCCGGTGGGCAGCAGCCTCCCTCCCTGCCCTCCGCCCAGCTCTCTGGCAATTACCCGGGTGATTAATTTGGCAATTAATTTGGTAATTAATCATGTTCTGGCTGCTCCGGATGTTCCTCTTGTGCTAGCCTGGCCTGGAATATAGATCTGCTTGGCTCTACTTTCCCTGGGAAGGGGGTTGGGCTCTGGAGGTCGGGAGGACTGAATCCCAGGTGCACAGGAGCTGCTTGTAGAGTGGCCAAGACAAGCCCGGCGTGGTGGCACACGCCTGTGATCCCAGTATTGGGAGACTGAGACAGAAGGATCACAGATTCATAGCCAGCCTCAGCAACTTAGTGAGGCCCTCCGCAACTTAGTAAGGCCTTGTTTCAAAATATAAAATAAAGCCAGGCATGGTGGCGCCCGCTTATCATCCCAGTATGTGGGAGGCTGAGACAGGAGGATCACAGGTTCACGGCCAGCCTCAGCTACTTAGTGAGGCCCCCCGCAACTTAGTGAGACCCTGATTCAAAATAATAGCTAAAATAAGGCTAAGTGTATGGCTTGGGGGTAGAATGCCCCTGAGTTCAATCCCCAGTATCAATAATGCTAATAATAAAATGAAGTGGCCAGGCTGGGCTTTAGCTGAGAGAGAGAGACACCCAGGTCCCCCCTCAAAAGGCCTCAAGGGTGCCCCAAAACAAACTTCGGCGCTGCTTCTCCACCTGTCTGCAGCCACAGGGCCTCACTGCCTGGGCAGCAGGAGCACCTTCCCACAGCGCCTGGGGAGGCCAGCACTGACGAGAACCTTGGTCCTCGTCAGCAGTGAGCTGCCTGGAAGAACAAGCAGCCTCCTGACAGAGGCGCCATTTTGGGCGAGCTTCAGTCAACCGCAGAGAAACTGAGTCCTGGTACCTAGTGGGGGACTGGGGCCAGGTCCAAGCTAGAAGGCCCTGACCTTGCTGTGGGCTCCAATGGCAGAAGCCACCAGATGCGTGGCTCCCAATGGCAGCCACCAGATGCGCTGCCAGGGTGGGGGCTCGGTGGAGCCAGCGCTATGGCATTGATTGAAATGCCCCCTGCCAATTAGGACTTTAAAGAAATGTGTAATGATCCCTAATTGGCACCCTCATTAGGTGCCAATTAAACACTTAAGTATTTCCTACAAGTTTAACACATTAATAAGGCAGCTCATTACATGGTAACGAGATATATTTCTGATATTTATTATATTGTTTCGCCACGACTGACGGTAGAGTCGTGTTTAAGATCATGGCGTCTTGCTGCTTGCACACCGATGCCTTCGTGCCCTGCCTTGCCCACTGGCTCTTCCACCCGGCTGCAGCGGAGCCCAGCCCTGGAGGGCCGCAGAGGCCCAGAGCCCTGGGCAAGCTCTGCCTGTTTAGCCAGACTTTACATTCCAGGCACTGGGGCGGCAGTGGGGAGCACTCCCTGCCTACAGCCCCCTGACAAAGCCCAGCCTGGAAGCGGGTACTACACTGGGGACCACACTGTGAGGGCAGGAGCACAGCGGCCAGGGAGGACAAGGAGGTCTGTTGAGGCTGTACCCTGGGGTGGGAAGAGGGCTGCAGTAGGGGGAACCGTCGTGAGGCCAGGGCCTCTATGGCTCGGCCTCCTGGGACAGGGCAGCGGGGATGGGCCGCGAGGTCTGGCAATGTTTGCGCCATCATCTTTTTTTTAAAAAGCCTGAGGTTGGCATCCTGTGTGTACAGTACTCTTTGTTCTTCTCTCCCTGTATGTGGCCTGCCTCGCCCTCAAGTGGCTTTTTTGTTTTGTTTTGTTTTGTTTTTGTTTTCGTTTGTCTACCTCCGAGTGACACCCCCAGCCCCATTTTTTTTTATTCTGAAACAGGATCTTACTAGGTTGCTGAGAGTCTCACTACTTGCTGAGGCTGAACTCAAACCTGTGATCCTCCTGTCTCAGCCTCCCAAGTGTTGGCGCACACCACCACGCCTGGCTTCCTCATCTGTTTTAACAGCTGCAGAGTATATATGATGAGAACACTCCCTATTTGCTCAGCCAGCTCCTCAGGGCAGCTGCTTCCAATCAATTACTCTTGGAAACACCACGCTGTGACCACCCCGGGGTGTAATTTCACACGTGTGTGAGTTTGTCTACGGGATAAATACCTAGAAGTGGACAGTGGTAGGTCAAAGGGTGTGTGCATTTTAAATTTTGATAGATATTGCCAAGTTGCTTCCATGGAAATTGTGCAATTTCTTTCCAGTGAGCAACTATAAATTTCTGTTTCCGCCATGGTCACCCGCACCAGCGTTACCCTTTCCCGGCTCTGCCTGTTGAACCTGGGGTTTCTCTTAGAGGATGCGGTTGAGCACAGCCTCAGTGGGCCAGTCTGGAGGGTTTCCTTTTGTGTGAACTGTATGTTCATCTCCTTTGCCCATTTTCAATAACACTGTCGATCTCTTCCTTATTGATCTATAGGAGCACTTTATCTCTTATAATATTTGCAACTTTTCCCTCAGCTTGTTCATCTTTTTTCTTGTGTGTGTATGGAACTGGAGATTGAACCGAAGGGTGTTCTACCTCTGAGCTACACCCCCAAGCCCTATTTTATTTTTTATTTTGAAACAGGGTCTCCCTAAGTTGCTAAGGCTGGCCTCAAAACTGCGATCCTCCTGTCTCGGCCTCCCATGTACTGGGATCACCATATCCAGCTAGCTTGTTCATCTTTAAACTTTCTTTCTTTTCTTTTCTTTTTTTTTTTTTTTTTTTTTGCTATGTAGAAAAAAAAATTTTTATGGCTGGGCATGATAGCATATGCCTGTAATCCCAGTACTTGGAAGACTGAGACAGGAGGATCACAGGTTTGAAGCCGGCCTAAGCAATTTAGTGAAGCTCTCAGCACTGAGTGATACCCTGTTTCCCTATAAGAAATAAAATTGGGCTGGGAGTGTAGCTTAGAGGTAGAATGCCTATGGGTTCAATCTCCAGTACCACAAAAAGAAAGAAAGAAAGAAAGAAAGAAAGAAAGAAAGAAAGAAAGAAAGAGGATTTTTTTAATATAGTCATCTATTTTTTTCTTTATGACTTTTGGGGGTTTTGTTATACTTAGAAAAGACCATACGAAGGCAAACCAATGCAAAAGTCCTTCTGTTTTCTTCTAGGAATTCCCTCTTCATTCTTTAGTCCTGCTAGCTTTGATCTGATCAGAATTGGTTTTTGTTTTATGATGTGAGGTAGGGATCCCCCTAGATTATCATCTAGATTTCAATGCCATCTTTTGTTTTGTTTTTGTGTTTTGCAGTACTAGGAACTGAATCCAGGGGCGCTGTGCCTCTGAGTTACACCCCCAGCCCTTTTTATTCTTTATTTTGAGACTAAGTGGCATGACTGACCTCTAACTTGTGATCCTCCCACCTCAGCCCCCACCCCGGAGTTGCTGGGATTACAGGCATGTGTCACCAGGCCCGGCCAACACCATCTTTCTCTAGAGGTTTTTCTTGGCTGAGTTGATGAGACTTTGGGAAACATAACTGGGCCAATAGCTTGTCCTGCTGCCTGGTGGGTGGAGGAAGGCACCGCCTGCCTCGGGACCAGCTCCAGCAGGAGGGGTGTCAGGGGGCTCTGCCCCCTGGTGGTTGAGGAAAGAGAGGACAGCCCACGTGAGGGACTACAGTGGATTTTTCCCTTGGACTCCAGGAACAGTCATTCTTGGTGATCAGTTATGACTTCGCCTGCCACACCACAATTCCTTCAGAGTGTGTGACCTTGACATGACCTTGTGGGGAGGGAGGGAGGGAGGGAGGGAGATGTGTTCCTTCCTGAGAAGCCTCTGCTCCGGCCAGCTGGCAAAGGCCTGACAGGCCTGAGCAAGTTTCTCCTCTACCCCTGCCCCCACCCCACTCTAGAGTTGGGGAACACTGTATTGTGACAGTGGGGTGCAGTGGGGCTCCATCCAGCTCCTCTGCGTGTGTTAAGTGAGCCACGGCAGGCTTCCTCCCTGTTCCCACTCCTCCCTCTCTTCCCTACCACCAGGACCCCTTGGGTGTGGCCCTCAGTGTCATTAGGGCCTATGGGCTCCCCTCAATATGGTGGAGGCTGGACAGGCTAGCCCTGGGGTTAAATCTGCTTTGATAGCTTTCTGGAAGGTTCTGAAGGGCACCTGTCTCATGCACCTGGGGAAGCCAAGCTCCTGAGCCAAGAAAAGGGAAGGCTCAGGCTCCAGGGCAGCATCCGGGACGTATATCCCTCCCCTCTGTGCTTCTAACCTGCACCCTAAGGTGTATCCTTGGCTCCACCTCCTGGGAATTGGAGCAGCGGGCGCTTTAGGTGCGTTGCCTCTTTCAGCCACCAGGTGGCAGCAGGGAAGGCAATACTCAGTCTCTATTCATCTCTTCCCTTTGGCATTGCGACTTGACCTCCAAAGAGACGCTGAGTCTTTCTTTTTTTTCTTTTCTTTTCTTTTTTTTTTTTTTTTTTTTTTTTTTTTTTTTTTTTTTTTTTTTTTTTTTTTTTTGTTTGTGGTACTGGGGATTGAACCCAGGGGCATTCTATCTCTGAGCTACACCCCCAGCCCTATTTTTTATTCTTTATTTTGAAACAGGGTCTCACTAAGTTGCGGAGGGCCTCACCAAGTAGCTGAGGCTGGCCACAAACCTGCGATCCTCCTGTCTCAGCCTCCCAAGTACTGGGATTACAAGCGTGCGCCACCACCCCCTGCTCAGTCTTTCTCTTTATTTTCCTTCCTTTCTTCCTTCCCTCCTTCCTTCCTTCCTTTTCACTCTCTTTCTTTCTTGTACTGGGGATTCAACCCAGGGACATTCTGCCTCGGAGCTACACCCCCAGCCCCATTTAATTTTTATTTCAAAACAGGGTCTCACTACTTACTGAAGCTGGTCTTGAACCTGCGATCCTCCTGTCTCAGCCTCCCAAGTACTGGGATTATGAGCGTGTGCCACCACGCCCGGCTGGAAGCCTGAGTTTCTCTGTTGGCCCTGGAGCAGAAAGAGTTGAGGAACAATGAGTCCACAGGCCCTGAGGCATGGGAACCCTCCATCTCAGTAATGGGGGCTGTGGCCCTGGCAGTCGCTGGGCTAGAGGAACTAGACTGGGTCTCAGGAGCTTGGCTGCCCAAGGCACCCACACGGACCAGGCCCACAGATTCCCCCAGGAGCCAGACAGGACCCTCCCTGGAGTCCAAGGAGGCTGGGCAGGTGGAGGGGGAATGAAGGGGGCGGGGCAGGGGGAGGAGCCAGGATCAATGGAGGAGGCTCCTCTCATGCCCTGCGCTCCCCACCCAGGCTCAGCACCAGGGTGTGTTAAAGGCTCTGGCACTGTTCCCACCCCTAGCTGAGGCTGAGCTGCGCCCTGGAGCCACAACCCCCACACACCTGTGGGACACACTGCCCCTCGAGCCCATGGACAGACCAGACAGCAGTGTCCTGCAGGACTTCCCAGTCGATTGTCCCAGCATCTTGTTACCGCCCCCTGCCAATCCCTGAACCAATCAGGCTGCGCCAGCCTCAGGGCCCAGAGCAGCTCCAGATGCCTCTCCTTTGTCTCCACCACGTTGGGGTGGAGCTGCCCTGACTCAGTGGACATCCCCATGTACCTACCCTCCCTGGGCTCCAGCCATAGCGCAAGGCCCGGGAAACCTGCTTTCTGGGTCTGCAGGGTCCTCCAGGTCCTGGCCATCTAGACTTCCCTGAGCCTGGATCCAAAGCCATGAGCCTTTGTGAAGTCCCTCAGAGATGGGCAGCCCATTGCCCTGGCAACGGTCCCCTGGTTACTGGTCATGAGCAGGGCCTGCCTTACGCTGACCTGAACGGCCCAGAGGACCTGAGCACGCACGCAGGTAGGGAAAGCAGTGGGACCCCAGGTCCTAGGGAAGGGTTTGATGAGATGTCTTCTCTGTTGGGCTCCCCGAGGCCTGGGGAGGCCAATGATAAACAGATGAACCAATAAGCAAGGTATTTTCAGGCTCTGAGGGAAAAAAAAACAGACTGCAAGAAAATAAAAATGAAGAACGGCTGGGCATGATGGCACACACCTGCAATCCCAGTACTTGGAAGGCTGAGGCAGGAGGATCGCGGGTTTGAGGTCAACCTCAGCAACTTATCGAGACCCAGACCAACTTAGTGAGACCCTTTCTCAAAATAAAAAATAAAAAAGGCTGGGGGTATAACTCTGAGGTAGAATGCCCCTGGGTCCAATCCCCAGTACCAAAAAAAAGGGGGGGAGGAGGAGGAAGACAGCTTCTGAGAAGGAGGGCCCCTCCAGCATTGGGCCAAGACCTGAATGTCAAGAGTTGCTAGCACGCAGGCACCTTGCACAAGAGAGGTCCAAATTGGGGGGTGGGGACAGCAAAAGCAAAGGCTCGACCTGGGGTGGTGGCGCACACCCGTAATCTCAGTACTTAGGAGGCTGAGACAGGAGGATCACAGGTTCGAGGACAGCCTCAGCAAGTACTGAGACTCCTAGTACAACCCTGTCTCAAAATAAAATCAGGCTGGTAGGGTAGCTCAGAGGTAGAATGCCCCTGGGTCCAATCCCCAGTAACACACACACACACACACACACACACACACACACACACACACACACGAGGCTGGCGTGGCAGGAGGGTAGTGGCATGGGCAAGGAGGAGCCAGGGCAGGGGAGGATCGGGCTTGGCCCGTGGGGAGTGCTTACCGCAGGCCCAGGAGGGTGTCGGGGGAGGCACGGGAGTGAATGACGGACAAGGCCTGGGCCCTGAGCTCCTTATGGGGACACCTTGGTCGCCTTCACGAACACGCCTGGGGACCCCACCACGTCCCGCTCTGCAGGGATCTGGCCCACTGGGCAGGCGAGGGCTACAGTGGCTCAGCTTCCCCTGAGCTCCCAGCCCCTGCCCTTACTCTCAGCCGCCCAGGCAGATCCACCACAGGATCCTCCGCTTCCTGGCCCAGCCCTGCCTCATCCATCAGGACAAGACTGCCTCACCCAGCCCTGACCCCCACCTGGGACAGGGACCATTTATCTCCATCAGCCGCTCCCAGCAGCCCGGCTCCCAGCCAACAGGTCCTAGCTCCAGCCCATGGGGCTCATGCCGGGCAGCCCTTCCCTGACTCGGTTCACCAGCTGGGCTCTCCCAAGGAGGAGGCCACATCGGATGGGTCCCTGCACAGTTCTGCGGGGCCCTGGAGGCAGGGTCCCTTCCCCCCAAGCCCCCAGCACTGATTCGCCTGAGCACTGTGAGCACCCATGGTTCACCCATCATGTGTGAGTACTGGGAGGACAAGGCCAGGTCCCACGCCCTGGGCTTGGTTCCCGAGGCCCAGCCCTGCCTTGGAGGGGTGTCTTCATTACCTGGTCCTAGCTGGGCGTGGTGGCGCACACTTGTAATCCCAGTCCTTGGGAGGCTGAGAGGAGGATCGCAGGTTTGTGGCAAACCTCAGCTACTTAGTGAGATCCTCCGCAATTTAGTGAGACCCTGTTTCAAAATAAAAAATAAAATAGGGCTAAGGGTGTAGCTCAGAGGTAGACTGCCCCTGGGTTGAATTCCCAGTACCACAATAAAAAAAAAAAAAAAAGAGCCAGGTGTGGTGGCGCATGCTTGTAATCCCAATACTTGGGAGGCTAAGACAGGAGGATCGCAAGTTCGAAGCCAGCCTCAGCATTTTAGTGAGGCTCTCGGCAATTTAGCAAGACCCTGTTTCCAAATAAAAAATAAAATAGGTCTGAGGGTGTAGCCTGGAGGTAGAACACCCTTGGGTTCCATCCCCGATACCGAAAAAAAAAATCGTCCTGAGAACAACCAGGAGCCATGCAGACCCAGCACCAGGCCCACCTGCTTGCACCCACCTGTCTTCACCTTCCCGGGCTGAGTCACAGCACCAAGCAGAGCGTGGGGATCTGAGAGGCTGTGGCTGTGAGCACGTGAGGACACAGCTGCACAGGACATGTATGCAAGGGCCGACAAGGTCCCCCAGGGCGGGGACAGTCCCGTACCTCCTAGAGCTACCGGCTCAGGGAAGCTGACAGGGTGTGCCCATGCAGGCTCACAGGACAAGGGCCACGGGCACAACTCCTCTTCTTTGTTTTATGTGGGTATTTTTTTTGTACTGGGGATTGAACCCAGGGACATTCTACCTCTGAGCTACACCCCCAGCCCTTTTTATTTCTAAAACAGGGTCTTACTAAGTTGCTGAGGGTCTCGCTAACCTACTGAGGCTGGCCTCAAACCTGTGATCCTCCTGTCTCAGCCTCTCATGTTCGAGGATTACAGGCATGCACCACCACCTGGCTTGTCCTCTTTGTTTGGAGGACAGCCCTGTATTCAGGGATCTTCCTTGTGGTCCTGCTTCTCCTGGCTCCAGCAGTCTGAGGCCTGGGCCTGCTTAGCCTACTAGGAGGCAGAGATGGGATGAGGGCGGGGGGGGGGGCTTTCTGATTGCTCCCCAAGGGCAGAGGGGCCCCTGAAGTCGGAGTCTTCTCTTCTTTCCTCCAGCCTCCCTTCTTCCTGGGTTTCCACTCATAGGCCCAGGACGGGCCCTTGGAGCCCCTAATCCCTGCGCTCCCATCAGCCACAGCGTCTTTCTCCCCAACCTTATCTGTCTCCCGCAGCCACCATCGACTCCCCTGCGGCCCAGGCTCCCCCTCCCTACAGCCTCCCTGCAGGCCAGGTTGGTGTGTCCTCCCTCCTCCCCTCCTCCCTTCACCTCCTCCTCTTCCTCCTCCTCCTCCCTGGCCTCCGCCTCCTTCCCTCTTTCCCCCTCCCTCCCTTCTTCCTCTTCTCCTCCTCTCCCTCCTTCCCCTCTCCCCTCCTCCCCTTCTTTTCCCTCCTCCTTCCTCCTCCCCCACCAAGCCCTCCTTTAGGGAGAGAGAGGGTTTGGGAGCTTCGAGCTGCAGCCACCACACTCACTGGTCCAAGGTCAGCCTTGGAGTCTGCTGGACCTAAAAGCCCCTCGGCCACTTCCTTCCAACCCTCCCCCTAATCCTGGTCCAGTGAGGCAGGAACCACTAATGGCACCCCACAAAGAGAGGCCCTGGAGCCATTTTATTGTGGAGATAAGAGGGAGAGAGAGAGGCACATTTACCCTGTGCCAAAGTGAGCTGGCCTGGAAGCACCCACCCCGCACCCCGGCACCCCTGCGATCCCAGTGCAGTCTTCAGGAAATCTTCCACAGGGAGCTTCCTCCCGCAGTTCCAGAAAGAATGCTGAGCAGAGGAAAAGCTCTGTCTATCCCTCACCTATTGCAGGGTCATGGCAGGCACTCCTGTAACAAAAGTCAATTAACCCCTGGGCCATAGTGCAGACCTGTGATCCCAGTGCTGGGGAGGCTGAGACAGGAGGATCACAGGTTTGAGGCCAGCTGCAGCAACTTAGCGAGACCCTCAACAACTTAGTGAGAACCTGTTTCAAATAAAAAATAAAATAGGGCTGGGGGTGTGGCTTAGAGGTAGAATGCCCCTGGGTTCTCAAACACACACACATACACACACACACACACACACACACACACACAATTGCTGGGTGTGGTGGTACACGCCTGTAATCCCAGTACTTAGGAGGCTGAGACAGGATCACAGGTTCAAAGCCAGCTTCAGGAATTTAGCAGGCCCTCAACAACTTAGTGAGACCCTGTTTCAAAATTAAAAAAAAAAATCCCTAGTACCGCAAAAAAAAAAAATAATAATAATAATAAGCTGGGCGTGGTGGCGCATGCTTGTAATCCCAGTACTTGGGAGGCGGAGACCGGAGGATCCGGGTTCGCAGCTGAAGTGCCAGGTTCATGATCTCACCAAGGACCACCAGGAGCCGATTCCCATGCAAAACACACGAGGTCCTTTATTCAAGCTCGAGCTTGGGCCTCCGCCGTGCACCAACGCAGTGATCACAGGGAGAAGCCCCTTGCTCTCCGAGAACCAAGCTTTTATCCCCCAAGGAGGCAGCCCACCTCACCTTTACATTGATAGGCTAGTTTAAAACATAAGCTTATTGGCGTTCTCTGGTTGGTTTAACTTTCGCGCCTTAGGTAGGGGTCATCGTTAGGGAAACCTTAACCTTGTATAGTGACTTCTTTCAGGATGTGCGGAGGGGCCTGCTGACTCTGGTCAGAGTAGCCTCGCCCAGCCCAAATTTTCTGGATTTCTAAACCCAGGTGTGTTTGACACTGATTGGCTGTTTCTAGGGGTTGCTAGGGACAAGATAAGATTAGCATACTTAATGGTTTCTACAGGGTGTGGGGACAATATGCTATAGAAACTTAACTTCTAGAAAACAGGTATTTAAGCCTATTCTACTTAAAGCTTTAACTAAAGCCTGTCATGGCTCTATTTTGGCTCTTCACAGCCAGCCTCAGCTACTTAGTGAGGCCTCCGCAACTTGGTGAGACCCTGTTTCAAAATAAAGAATAAAAAATAGGGCTGGGGGTGGAGCTCAGAGGTAGAATGCCCCTGGGTTCAATCCCCAGTACCGCAAAAAAAATTTTTTAAATAAATAAATAGGGCCAGGGGTCTAGCTCAGAGATAGAATGCCTCTGAGTTCAATCCCCAATACCGCCACCACCCCCGCCAAAAAGATGATTACCATGATTAACTGTTAGTGTCTTGGATGAAAGTGACCCCATCTTGTGAAGACGTGACATTTTGCAGGTCTCTTTGCTGATCAGAAATATTTGCTCAAGCCAGGCGTGGTGGCGCATGCTTGCAATTCTAGTCCTTGGGAGGCCGAGCCTGGAGGAGCACAGGTTCAAGGACAGCCTCAGCAATTTAGTGAGGCTCTCAGCAACCTAGTGAGACCCTGTTTCCAAATAAGAAATAAAATCGGGCTGGGGGTATAGCTCAGGAGGTAGAATGCCTCCGGGTTCAATTCCCAGTACCCCCCCCAAAAAGAATTACTTGCTCAAATACCCTCCTTACTGAAATGTCCCCATTGTCTTGCCTGAAATGTGCCTGACAAGCCCCTTGCTTATCAAGTCCCTCTGTTTAGGGAAAGTGCCTATTATCCTGCTTAACCCAGCTCTAACAACACAACTAACTCTCCTCAACAGCCCCTAGCAATGGCTAACCACGGTCTCCCCTACCCGTGGAATCGCCCCTTAAACAACCTATAGAAGCTTCTAGTCTGTAAGCGGACATGGGCTCCATCCTTTCCTGGAGACCCCTCCGCAGGTTTTATCCCAATAAAGCCTGTACTGCCTTAGAGCCGTCTCCCGTCTCCTTCCTCCCCGACCTTTCATTAACAAGAGAAAAGCGTAACAAATGTATTTATTTAACCAAAGTTTTACATGGGACCTTTTGGAACTGAGGGCCCAGACACAACAGGCACTTGGAGGGTGCTTCTGCTAACAACACTCTTCTCTTGGGCTGCAGATGCCTGGCGGGTACTGAGAGCAGGACCGAGCTCGGCATCTCTGCCTTCATTTTTTATCTGTCTCCTTTATTACCTTAAACTTCGGGTCAGATTCCTGCTCAGCTCTGCACACCGACGTGTTAATCACTCAGAGAGGATCTGTCTAAAAACCGGTGATACGAGGTTGATTAGCCCTAAATGTACCTAACCTCTCCCTAAATTTACCTAGCCCCTCTCGTTTCAGTCAAGGCTAAAGGCACCAAGATAGAGAGTAACTAAAGTATTTTCAGGATTTGCAGGGACATCATCATCAAAAGCTGCCAGCTTTTACTGTGTCCTATTCCAGACCCCTGGAGAGATGCCTAGATGTGTCCAGCCACTGACCGAAGCCTTCCAGGAACAGCCAGCCTCGCAGGCAGATCACCCATGATGAGGCTGGCCCCTGAGGGGGAGCGGTCCCCCATGACAAGAACTGAAGCCCCGCCCCCAAGCAGGAGCTGTCACCTCCCTATGGGAACCGATTGTCCCTTAAAGCATAAGGACTCCTCCAGGACCTTTTTTTTTTTTTAATTTTTTTTTTTTTTTTGCGGTACCGGGGATTGAACGCAGGGGCGTTCTACCTCTGCGCTACACCCCCGGCCCTATTTTTTATACTTTATTTTGAAACCGGGTCTCACGAAGTTGCAGAGGGCCTCACTAAGGAGAGAGAGAGAGAGACACAGGAAGAGAGAGAGAGAGAGAGAGAGAGAGCTGAGGCTGGCCACGAACCAGGATCCTCCGGTCTCTGCCTCCCAAAGTACTGGGATTACAAGCATGCGCCACCACGCCCGGCCTCCAGGACCTTAAAGACCCAGACCTGAGCCACTTGTCAACCTGACCGCAGTTGGACCAGGACTGCTTAATTATGCACGCCTCTTGCTCCCTACCACAGTGCTTCCACTATTTATTTATTTATTTATTTATTTATTTTTATCTTTCTTATTTTTGGTACTGGGGACTGACCCCAGGGTCATTCTACCTCCGAGCTACACCCCTAGCCCTATTTTTTTCTATTATTCTTTATTTTGAAACAGGGTCTCACTAAGTTGCAGAGAGCCTCACTAAGTAGCTGAGGCTGAGGCTGGCTGCGAACCCAGATCCTCCAGTCTCAGCCTGCCAAGTACTAGGATTACAAGCGTGCGCTACCACACCCGGCATAAAACTTTTTATTTTGAAACAGGGTCTTGCTAAATTGCTGAGTTTGGCCTCGAACCTGTGACCCTCCTGTCTCAGCCTCCCAAGTACTAGGATTACAGGTGTAATCACACTGTGCCTGGCGGTCTTTCCCTATTTAAGCCTGAAGCTCAGCTGGGCGTGGTGGCGCATGCCTGTAATCCCAGTACTTGGGAGACTGAGACAGGAGAATCTCAGGTTCGCGGCCAGCCTCAGCTACTTAGGCCCTCCGCAACTTAGTGAGACCCTGTTTCAAAATAAAGAATAAAAAAATAGAGCTGGGGTTGTAGATCAGAGGTAGAATGCCCCCTGGGTTCAATTCCCAGTACTGCAAAATAAATAAATAAATAACCCTGAAGCTCAAGTCAGTACCCACAGGACAGAGCCGAGGATGCTGGTCCCCTCGACTTCCCTGTGTGGATACCCTTTCCTACTGCACCATTACTTTTTTCCACTTGTTATTTGGGGCAAGTGGCCAGGCCTGATTTGTTGGGACTCCCCAAAGTCAGGCCCCCATTGACTTAGACTCCTGGCAACACAAAGACCCAGGAAAAACTGAGAATTTTTCTTCAATTCCCAGTACAAAAACAAGCAGACAAGCCAGGCGTGGTGGTGCACACCTGTAATCCCAGTACTTGGGAGGCTGAGACAGGAGGATCTCAGGTTCGAAGCCAGCCTCAGCAACTTAGCAAGACCCTGTTTCAAAATAAAAAATAAAAAGTGCTGGGGGTGTAGCTGGGAGGTAGAACGCCCCTGGGTTCAATCCCCAGCACAAAACAAAAACAAAAACAGACAAAAAGAAGGGGGGCAGAGTATTCTGTTGAGACTTGACCATGGAGGCCTTGAATGCCATGCCCAGGATAGAGATGCAATAACAGCTGTTGGCTGCAGCTGGAAGCACATCAGCTGGTGTGTAAGAGAGGGTGTGTGTGTGCTCCCGCGTGTGTGTGTGTGTATGAGTGTGCGTTGCACACAGACGTGAGATTGGAGCCCCTGTGCTTTTCTTGCTGCTCTGCGCACCACGCCCTGAGGTCTGCAGACTTCACCTGATCCAACATGGACTGAACCCTTGAAACCTCCAGAACTGTGAGCACATCAGTCTCCTTGCTCTGTGTTGTGGTCATCAGGTGTTTTGGGCCACAGCGAGGAGAATGCTGACTGGGACAGGGGGATGACATGGGAGCAGAGGGTGATGGGCAGGGCTGGGAAGGAGCGACGGAGACGACATGAGGGGCGGAGCGTAGGGCACCCTGGCATGAACAAGGGCATTCGACCTTGGCCCAGCCCCTGCCTCAGTTTCCCCATCTGTAACACAAGTGGCTCCCTCTCACTCATGGATATTGGGGATGCAATGGTAGACAAGAGCCTGGTTTCTGCCTCTGGTTCACAGTCTAGAGGGAGGTCAGACAGGAAGAGGATTAACCCCTTCCAGGAGCTACTCAAGGAAGGAGGAGGGGTTTCATTTGGTGTTTTTGTTTTGTTTGTTTTACTTTGTTTGGTACTAGAGATTGAACCCAGGAGCATTCTATCTCCAAGCTACACCCCCAGTCCTTTTTATTTTTATTTTATTTGTTTGTTTGCTTGTTTGTTTATTTATTTATTCACTCATTCATTCATTTATTTATTTTGTGGTATTGGGGATTGAACCCAGGGGCATTCTACCTCTGAGCTACACTCCCCCCAGCCCCATTTTATTTTTTTATTTTGAAACGGTATCACTAAGTTGCTGAAAACCTTGCTAAATTGCTGAGGCTGACTTCGAACCTGCAATTCTCCTGTCTGAGCCTCCCAAATACTGGGATTATAGGCATGCATCACTCTGAGTCCTATTTAATTTTTATTTTGAAACAGAGTCTTGCTGAGTTGCTGAGACTGGCCTCAAACCTGCGATCCTCCAGTCTCAGCCTCCCAAGTACTGGGATTACAGGTGTGTGCCACAGTACCTGGCAGGAAGGAGGAGTTCAAGCACTGTGTGCTTAGTCCCCTTTGTCCTGGGGGAGTCCCACGCCATCATCCTGTGTCCACGGCTTGGTGAGGAACGCACGCCCTCCCCTTGACACAGGCTGGCCAATCAGCTTCCTTCATCCCCAAGCCCGCAGTGATTTTCTGGGACAGGCATGTGACTGACTCAACACTGGGGCCTCTGCTGGGGGAACGGACTAGAGTATACTGAGAGGGAAGGATGTGGGAGGCCTGGCTGGGCTTGCTACACACCCAGGTACCTACAACAAGAAAGAGGCCGAGTTCTGCTAACAATGTCTGAGCACCTGCATCCAGCCATGCCTGAAGTTCACAGACCTGGGATTTTCCGTCAGTTCTGCCAGTCAATTCCATTGTGTGGCAGAAGTGGCATGAGTCTGGGTTCTGCCCCCTGGCCATGACCTGTGGGTGGCAGTGCCCCTGGGCTTGGTGGGGACAGAGAGGGCAGCAAGGCAAGGCGGCTGGGCTGACAGAGCTGGGGGCTGCTGAGGAGTTGATGGGAGCCTCAGGAGTGGAGGCCGGAGCTGCTGGGACGGCGATGGGGGTCTACAGAGCAGGGCTTGGGGTGAACTGAGCAAAGGGGTGGGGGAGGGGGAGGCCTGCCTAGGGCTGATCTCCGAGGAGGGAAAGAGAATAGGAGAGTAAGTTCAGGATGTGGCAGCCAGACCTGGCTGTGGGGCGTGGGGTCCCCATTCACTATGGGATCTGTGCAGCACGACCTTCTGTGACCTTGGTCTGAGCCATTTCTGGGGTGTGGAGAGGACACGGCCACAGAGGAGAGAATGGGGACAGGAGATACCCAGGCTCAGCAGGGGGTGTGGGGAGGCTGAGCAGCACCTCCAGGGCCCCCTCCCCACCCCAGTGGAAGCGGAGAGTCAGTGGGCAGGGTTTGCTGAGCCCCTCCCCCACCTCCACGCGAAGCTGGGGACCAGAGACACAGGACCAGTAGGGAGGGGAAAGAAATGATAGCGGGGGTCAGGAGGCTCAGGGAGTGTGGGAGCTGAGGTGGGGGCCGGGGTGCTCTTCCCATTTGGGCAGCAAGGCTCCCTTGTGAGTCACACACGCTGGTGCGGTGGTGCACAGAGGCACAGGGGAGAGTCAGAGGGGACGAATAGGAGAGGAAGCAAAGGTACCAGGAGCCAGCAAGGTGGCACCTGCCGTGGCCCTGCGCCCCCTTTCAGGCCCCTGCTGAGGCTCCAGCCTCCTTCTCCCTACTGTGAAATGGGGGTGCCCTGGGGCCCCTAGGAGGAGGGGCAGGAACTCGGGCCCCGCCCTAAATCAACACTCCCCCCCACCCCTCCCCACCCCACCGTGGCTAAAAATAAAAGCAACGATAATTTCCCTAAATGAAACCTCCACTTAAACACTTAAAAAGCAATAAAAACTCAATTTTCTTTCTCTCAATTATTTTACTTATTCCATTTTCCAAAAGGTTCACCCTGTTATGAAGATGTATTTTTCCCCATCAGCAGCACCGTTCTCTGCCATTACTCAAACTGACTCAGCCTCCCTCCGCCAGGAGGGTCGCCTGGTCTCCGCGGCAACCGGGTGCGTATGACTGTAAGGCTGTGACTTCACTGCTGCTGGTGGGGACGCTCTGACTGGGGGGAGGTCTTTCCCCCTCTGGCCCCTGTCTCGATTTCCCAGTCCCCCAGCTCTGCCATCCCTGGGCCTCCCTGCCTCCAAACCTCTCTGGCCAGCCTCTGCCCTCTGCCTCCTGGCCCCTCCCTTGGGGCCCCTCTGAGATGCAGGGAGGGAGATGAAGTCCCACCCCCAGAGGAGCAGGCCCAGTGCTTCAATCACGCAGGCCTGACACCCTAAAAATGAGGTTTCCCAATGTCATTAGCGCTTTGTGATCAGCTCCATTTGTACCACGCCAGCCCTGTTGCCTCGTCTCTGCTAATTGTTTTTATTTGCTCCTTCCATTTTTAAACTGCTGTCTTGTTGGCTTTTAATTTTTAATCATTACTACCTCCCCTCCCTTCCTAATTGGCCCGGGTCCCTCTACGTGAGGGTCCCTGTGCCTCAGCTGTGGCCCGTTCCCTCCTCAGTGGTGGAGGCTGGCACAGCCTTGTTCCAGAGGCAGGCTCCACACCTGGCCCCTGGCACAGTGAAGGCACATCCCAGGACATTCGAGGACGTGACCCCAGGCACCCAAGGATCACTGGATACAAGGTGCGGTGGCCCTTGGGGGATCAGAATGACGGGAGCCACCTGAGAACCGCTTCTGTTCTTTGTGGAGGGCTTCCTGGAATCCGCAGGGGCATGAGGCTGCCTCCCATCACCTGCCACCCCAGCCCTGCTTCCCTGGTGGCTTCAGGCATCTGGGATTTACTATAGTTTGACACCTGCCTCTTCCAGCATAGCCCTGGAACCGGACTCACTCTCAGCCTCACCTCTGAGCCTCTGCTCGCGCAGGTAGCCCTGCCCAGAGTGCTCTTTCTGTCCTTGGCTCTCCTGGATCCTGCCCAGGGCTCTCCCTGACTGTCCACTTATCTATCCCTCTGTCCATCCCCCACTCATCTGCTCATCCCTCTGTCCGTGCCCATCTGTCTGACTGCTTGCTCATCAGCCTGTTTGCATGTCTCCTCGTCTGATTTTTCTGCCCTCCAACTGCCCAGGCCCTCGGGTGCATCTGCCCCAACTCAGTCCTTCCCCTGGTGCCCACCCCGGGGGCCTCGCTCTCCCTCCTCCCCGAGGCCCAACTCTGTCCAGGAGCTCCTGCATTGTACTTAGTCAAAACTACATGCCACAGCCAAGTGCCTGGGAAGTTTCAAAACTGAACCTGGCCAGCCGGTCATGGTGGTGCGTGCCTGTAATCCCAGCACTAAGGAGGCTGAGACAGGAGGATCACAGGTTCAAGGTCCTAGCCTCAGCAACTTAGTGAGACCCTGTTTCAAAATAAAAAAGTAAAAAGGGCTGGGGGTGTAGCTCGGAGTTAGAATGTCCTTCGGTTCAATTCCCAGCACCAAAAACAAAAAACCAAGAGTCAGGCCTGAGCTCTGGTCTGGGTTCTCCTCTCTTGCTGTGTGGCGTAGGCAGGATCTCTCCCTTCTCTGAACTCCCACTTTTCTCAGCTGTAAATGGGAACAGACCACAGTACCTGCAGGGCCCCTCACAGGGGCTACCAGGCTGTCATTCTGGATGGACATGTGACCATATGACCAGCGAGGAGGGAGGCCAGGGCCATAGTTGTTACGCATCCCTTGAGGCCTCTCACCCAGGATCACCTTTCCTCTCTCTGAGCCCCTCCGCCCTTTCCAATTGGGTCCTTACGGGGTGTTAAAAGCCACTTGGTGTGCCTGCATGCCATTTGATCCCCACACAATCTTATTTGTGTGTGTGTGTGTGTGTGTGTGTGTGTGGCACTGGGGATTGAACTCAGGGGCAGTCTACCTCTGAGCTACACCCCAACCCTATTTTATTTTTATTTAAAAACAGGATCTTGGCCGGGCGTGGTGGCGCATGCTTGTAATCCCAGTACTTTGGGAGGTGGAGACCAGAGGATCCGGGTTCACGGCCAGCCTCAGCTCTCTTTCTCTCTCTCGCTCTCTCTCCCTGTCTCTCTCTCTCTCTCTCCCTGTCTCTCTCTCTCTCTCTCTCTCTCTCTCTCTTAGTGAGGCCCTCCGCAACTTCGTGAGAC
>PVJS01025263.1:0-28002 GCA_004027185.1 Glis glis
CTTTTTTTTTTGTGGTACCGGGGATTGAACCCAGGGGCATTTTACCTCTGAGCTACACCCCTAGACCTATTTTTTATACTTCATTTTGAAACTGGGTCTCACTAAGTTGCGGAGGGCCTTACTAAGTAGCTGAGGCTGGCTGCGAACCCGGATCCTCCGGTCTCCCTCCCAAGTACTGGGATTACAAGCGTGCGCCACCACACTGGCGCGGTACCTTGCTTTTAATAGCACCTTTTTCTCCAAGCCTGTGTATTTCCTCATCCTGTGTATTTTTGCAGTACTGGGGATTGAGCCCAGGGGCATTCTACCTCTGATCTATACTCCCAGCCCTATTTTATTTATTTATTTATTTATTTATTTTTTGTGGTACCGGGATTGAACCCAGGGGCGTTCTACCTCCATACTATACCCCCGGCCCTATTTTTTATACTTTATTTTGAAACCGGGTCTCACGAAGTTGCGGAGGGCCTCACTAGGTAGAGAGAGAGAGAGAGAGAGAGAGACAGGGAGAGAGAGAGTGCTGAGGCTGGCCGCGAACCCGGATCCTCCGGTCTCCGCCTCCCAAAGTACTGGGATTACAAGCGTTCGCCACCATGCCCGGCTCCTATTTTACTTTGAAACATGGCCTTGCTAAGTTGCTGAGGCTGGCCTTGAGCCTGAGATCCTCCTGTCTTAGCCTCCCAAGTATGGGGATTATAGGAGTGCACCACCACGCCTGGCTTCCAGCCCTTTTTTAATTTTTTGTTTTGAAACAGAATCTCACTAGGTTGCTGAGGGTCTCACTATGTTGCTGAGGCTGGCCTTGAACCTGCAGTCCTCCCATCTCAGCCTCCCAATTACAGGCATGCACCGCCATGCCCAGCTTGTTTCTTAATTAATTCACATGCCATGCTCATTTTTTACTATATTCTTATATGTTACATACCTATATTAGCTTTATATATTTTAAAAATCAACTCACTTTGTAACTTAATTTTAAAGGGAACCCTTAAATAGTGAAAATGAAAACACATACTTTTTGACACAACAATAATAGCGAACACTTAATATAAGGTTTTTTATATACCAGGTTTTATTTTTACAGTTAGGAAACAGAGGTAAAATAACTTGCCTAAGATCAAACTAGTCAGGGCAGTGCTAGGATAAGTATCTTAGTATGAGTTGGGTGTGGTGGTGCACACCTAAAATCCCAGTACTTGGAAGGCTGAGACAGGAGGATTACAAGTGGCTCTGAGGTAGAATACTCCTGGATTCAATCCCAATTACCCCACTGAAAAAAACCCCACCTTACTTAGTATGGTATGGTCTTGTTTTAAAGTAGAAGATACCTTTGTGTGTGTGTGTATGTGTGTTTTGAAGTGCTGGGGATCAAACCCAGGGCTTCATACATGTCAGGCAAGTGCTGTATCACTGAGCCAAAAGATACTTTTTAAAACAGAAAGGTCAGCCAGGCATGGTGGCATACACTTGTAATCCCAGAACTTGGGAGGCTGAGACAGGAGGATCATAGGTTCAAGGACAGCCTCAGCAACTTAGGCCCTTTGCAACTTAGTGAGACCCTGTTTCAAAATTAAAAAATAAAGAATAAAAAATAGGGATGGGGGTATATCTCAGAGGTAGAATGCCCCTGGGTTCAATCCTCATACTGCAAAAATAAAATAAAATTAAATTAAATAGGGCTGGGGGTATAGCTCAGAGGTAGAATACCCCTGGGTTCTTTCCCCAGTAACACACACACACATACACACACACACATACAGAGGCAAAACAGAAAAGTCTTAGGAAATCTGTGATTATTTAAAAAATAAGATACAATGTCTACATCCCACCTAAGATCTTCTGTATCACCTGAACTCCATTTCTGGAGCCACTGGTTAGGAAATTATCATAAGTTTGTTGTACTCTGGAGAAGCTAGGATGAAGTGCTAAGTGGGCAAGGGTGACTAGAGTTCATTAACAGTTAGTTGAGATCTTAGAGTAGCATTCTACTAGGTTATACCCATAAAGAATTATGAATAAAATTTCTGCAAAGCAGTAGGTAAGTAAGGTGCCACTGAATTAATGTGGTTTGTTGAAAGTGTTGGCCAAATCCAGCTGGTTCTCAGAAGTCTCTGGGGCTCTCGTTACATAAATAGACTTCTGATCCTCAACCCTGGGGTTTTGATTTGTTGCATTTAGTGTATAAGGAGCCAGGTGAAGAACTTTGTATGGTTCCTGCCACACGGTAAGCAGTCATGTTAGTAGTAATAACTGTCATTTTATTGAGTGCTTATACTGTCCCAAGTACTTTATGTGGATTATCTCATTTATTCTTCATAACAACTCTAAGAGGTAGACTCTATTCTTATCCTTATTTTTAAGACAAAGAAATATACACGAAGTGGTGTCTAGTATGCAGAACCAGGATTTGAACCCAGCATTTCCTTAAACACTGTATTATTCTACCCTATAATACTTACTGTTATCATTGTTTACTTTGGCACATGCAATTTTTGAATTTGACACTGGCAGAGTTTGCAGCTCTCCCTACCAAAATGTAAGTCATTTCACTTCAACTCCTTGTTTGTAGAGAAGCAAAGCTTCTAGAGAAGCAAAGTATGGAAGGAGACATTAAATGTATTCTTTTCTACCCTTTTCATTTTTCAGAACGGGGGACTTTGAAAGTAGAATGTGGCTTTCCTATAGAAACATTTTTAAAAGTTCATGGCAGAATTGAGATCAAGTTTTTTAATTTCTAGTCTTAGACTCTTAGAGAAGACCTGAAGAACCTGCCTCTCAGAGCCTGATGCAGTGTGTCTGCCTGCCATTGTCATTCCCCATCTATGTCCCCATACTGCTGAAGTCCTGTTTCCATGTGTCCTTAACACTGCTTTTTGTGTTCTGCCACTTGTGGTTGATAGGTGACAAGAGGACAACGGGACTGATGAGAGACAGGCTTGGTTGGGCAGCAGTGGGCCATGAGGCAGAGACGACAAAAGGGCTCTTAGGGCAGAGGTGGAGTGACACAAGTCTTGAACACGAGGGTGTGAAACATGAACTTGGGGCCGGCATATAATTGGGGGCTGGCCACCATGGAGGTGGATGTGGTGTCAGTGAGGACAGTGAGTAATTTTAGCGGAGATATTCTAGGGATGACTTAGGGAGAACAACAAGGTGGGTGTTTTTTTTTTCTTTTTTTTTCATATTCCCCAAGATAACATTGCTTCACAATAATTTACTAACTGCTCTGGGACAGGCCTAAGAACTTGTCCCATAGCATTAGGGGGCATTTCCTGCTGTAGGGAGAAGTGTTCATCCCTGTCTCCTTGGTGCTGGCTGCTTTTCCTAAATGTCTCCTCTGTCTACCCACATTACCTACTTGTCACAACACATCACCTCTTTCCCAATCTTCCTATTGAGGGAGCTTCCCTCTAATAGCCTTTAGCTCCACAGTCTGCTGGGTTTCTTTAGAACATTTGCAAAAATTAGGAAGTATTTAATTTATGACTTATTTCTTGTGTTTTTTTTCTACTGGAATGTGAACTCCTTGAGAAGAAGGACTGTGTGTATTTATATTGATCTCTCTGTATCTCTTCCACCTGGCCTAGAGACCCCACAGTATAGGTATTCCAATATTGGATAACTGAATGAATGACACTATGAGCTGACATGCACCAACCAAGCCCGTGTTTGTAGCCTTTGTTCGACACTGGGAATTCAAAGATGGAATAAGACATGACCCTTGTCTTCAAACTTGCACAGGCTGGTAGAGCAGATTGACATGAAAACAAATTATGTTCAGAAACAGTAATCAGTATGTGTTTGGTTACTACCAGGTATTCTTGTAAGTGCTGTGGAGAAGACAAAGGAGTGCAAATGGCAATGTTCTGGCCCCCCAAGGAGCTTATAATCTAAACTTAAAATAACAAAATAAGGAGCTGGGCGTGGTGGTGCACGCTTGTAATCCCAGGACATGGGAGGCTGAGACAGGAGGATCGAAGGTTCACTGCCAGCCTCAGCTACTTAGTGAGGCCCTCCGCAATTTAGTGAGACCCTGTTTCAAAATAAAGAATAAAAAATAGGGCTGGGGGTGTAGGAGGTAGAATGCCCCTGGGTTCAATCCCAACTTCTGCAAAAAAAAAAAAAACAAAGATGGAATAACACATGACCCTTATCCTCAAAGCTTGCACCGGCTGGTAGAGCAGGTTGACATGTAAACAAATTATGTGCAGAAACAGTAATCAGTATGTGTTTGGTTACTACCAAGTCTTCTTGTAAGTGCTGTGGAGAAGAAGTGCAAATGGCAATATTCTGGCCCCCCAAGGAGCTTATAATCTAAACTTAAAATAACAAAATTAGGAGCTGGGTGTGGTGGTGCATGCTTGTAATCCCAGTACTAGGGAGGCTGAGACAGGAGAATCATAGGTGTGAAGCCAGCTTCAGCAATTTAGTGAGGCTCTCAGCAACTTAGCGAGACCTTGTTTCCAAATAAAAAATAAAATAGGTCTGGGGGTGTAGCCTGGAGGTAGAATGCCCCTGGGTTCAACCCCCCAGTACCACTGAAAATAAAATAAAAATGAAGATAGTAAAACAAGAAACCTTCCCCGCATTTGGGAAACCAACCTCCCTCCCTCCCTCCCTCCCTCCCTCCCTTCCTTCCTTCCTTCCTTCCTTCCTTCCTTCCTTCCTTCCTTCCTTCTTTCTTCCTTTCTTTCCTTTTTTTTCTCTTCCTTTTTGGTACTAGGAATTAAATACAGGGGTGCTCTACCACTGAGCTATATCCCCAACCCTATTTTATTTTATTTGGGGGCAGTACTGGGGATTGAACCAGGGGCATTCTACCTTTGAGGCACACCCCTGCCCTTTTAATTTTTTGTTTTGAAACAGGGTTTTGCTAAGTTGCCAAGGCCGACCTGGAACTTGGAATCCTTCTGTCTCAGCCTCCCAAGTACTGGAATTACAGGCATGTATTACTGTGCCTAGCTTGATTTCCTCTTCATTTCAAATTGAGCCTCCAGTTGGCTTTTATTGTAGTGGAAATGGGGTGTGGGTAGATAATTGCTGCAAAAATTTTTATAAAACATCTTTTCCTCCCCCAACTAATTAAGATGATTGGTCCACTTATAAATATCTCCTTCATGGCCTACTTACTTGAGATTTCCATTGCTCTTTTAAAATGCAGATATCTGCTGGTTGGATGAAGAGGGGAAAAATAGGAAAAGAGCAATTATCTTAGAACTAAATGAATCCTCATATATTTATTTCAATTATTTTATAAAATCCTAAAGCCTAGAAGGCTATCTGATGTGCCTGGTTATATGGGTTGGAAGTTGAGTTGGGCTGAACAGACCCTGGCCTCTTGCTCATTGCTCTTCCCACTTCCACATGCCCCTGTTGTACTCAGTCAGGATGTGCTGGTGTCTCCCTGCCCAGGATATTATAGAACAACAGATTTTTTCTTTTTTTTTTTTTTTGGTAGTGCTGGGGATTGAATCCAGGGTCCTTCTACCTCCAAGCTACACCCCCAGCCCTAATTCTACTTTTTATTTGGAAACAGGGTTTCACTAAGTTGCTAAGAGCCTCACTAAGTTGCTGAGGCTGGCTTTGAACCTGTGATCTTCCTGTCTCAGTCTCCCAAGTATTGGGATTACAGGCATGTGCCACCACACCTGGCTTTTTTTTTTTAAATAAGATAAGAGCCGGGCGTGGTGGCGCACGCTTATAATCCCAGTACTTTGGGAGGCGGAGACCGGAGGATCAGGGTTCACGGCCAGCCTCAGCTCTCTCTCTCTCTCTCTCTCTCTCTCTCTCTCTCTCTCTTTCTCTCTCTCTCTTTCTCTCCCCCCCCCTCTCTTTACTTAGTGAGGCCCTCCGCAACTTCGTGAGACCCGGTTTCAAAATAAAGTATAAAAAATAGGGCCGGGGGTGTAGCGCAGAGGTAGAATGTCCCTGGGTTCAATCCCTGGTCGCAAAAAAAAAAAAAGATAAGAAACTATTGAAAGCACATTTCTTGGGCTCTTATCATTCTGATTACAAGGTCTGCTAAATTGGATTTCACTGTGCTAGTGGTAGCATACTTTAGAAACATAAGAAATTGCACAGCAGAATGAACATTCCCTTCACAGTGGTCACCTAGAGGCTATACATCCTTTCCAGTGTTTGTAATATTGCACAAAGCATTCTGTAAGAACCATTTGTCTTAGATGCTGATGTACCACTTCATCTTTTGGATCTCCTTTCATGATGGCCTTCCTTCCTTACGTTTTGTGGTACTGGGGATTGAACTCATGGCCTTGTGCATGCTAGATAAGTGCTCTACCCTTAAGCTACATCCCTAGGTTTTTTTTTGGTAGTACTGAGGATTGAACCCAGGGGCATTCTACATCTGAGCTATACTCCCAGCCCTATTTTTTTTTTTTTTTAATTTTGAAACAGGGTTTCACTAAGTTGCCGAGGGCCTAAGTTGTTGAGGCTGGCCACGATCCTGCGATCCTCCTGTCTCAGCCTCCCAAGTACTGGAATTACAAGTGTGCGCCACCACACCCTTTTTCACTTTTTACTTTGACTTAGGGTCTCACTAAGTTGCTCAGGCTAGCCTCAAACTTGTGATCCTCCTGCTTTAAGCTTTCCAGCTGGAATTACCAGGCGTGTGTCATTGCATCTACCTTCAAATGTTCATATTTTAAAAGATTAATTTGCTTTTAATAGCTAAAGGTATTCAGAAACTTAAAGATTTTATTAACTAAAACTTCTGAGTAGCCCCAAATAATGGAGTTAGAAACCATTTTGTTAAATTAAAGGGAGAGACTGAGCGACTGTCTTGCATTGTCCAAAAAGTGGCTTTGAAAGACATTCCAAGCTGTGTGTAGTGGTGCATGATTATAATCCTAGTACTTGGGATGCTGAGACAGGAGAATCACAGGTTCGAGGATAGTCTCAGCAATTAGTGAGACTCGTCAATCTAATGAGACTGTTTCAAAATAAAAATAAAATAGGGCTGGGGGTGTACCTCAGAGGTAGAATGCCCCTGGGTTCCATCCTCAGTGCCACACACACACACACACACCAAAAAGAAGACTTTCTAAACATGTTTTGTGCAGTTGCAGCATAATTGGGATTAAGGAGAAGTCTCCCAACATATCCTCATAGAGGCTAAAGTTTAAGCTATCACGTGTTCATTCATTTAACTGCATTTATTTAACAAATATATACCAAGTACCTTACACTTGCCAAGGTCTGTGTTAGTTGCTAGGAAATGATGGAGTAAAATAGTTCCTACTCTCGAAGCACTCTTAGTCTAGTCAGGAGAGATGAAACATCTAATTAAATGACTGCAATGAAGTTTTGTAGGTACATTCAGTTCTTATTTGTGGGTTCTGAATCTGCAGATTCAACCAACCATGGATGAAAGATACCTGGGGGAAAATTATATTTGTACTAAACATGTAGATTTTTTTTTCTTGTCACTATTCCCTAAACAATAGGATAAAACAACTATCTCCTTTACATTGTATTAGGTATTATAAGTAATCTAGAGGTAACAAACTATATGGGAAGATATGTGTAGGTTAAATGCAAATACTACACCATCTCATATAAAGGACTTAATTAAGCATTTGTGGATTGGCCTGGTGGTGGTGGTGATCATTTCTGTAGTTCCTGGGAATGGAGTGATCCATTGTTATGATACACGAACTTCTTTTTAAGAAAGCGACTTAATCTTTCACATTGCCTACTGGAGGTTGTTCAGGGATGTCTAATTGAGTTGTGTACTCCTTTCAGGGTGTTCCTGAAAAGAAGGTACTTCCAATCACTGTCCCCAAATCGCCAGCCTTTGCATTGAAGAACAGAATTCGAATACCCACCAAGGAAGATGAGGTGATTCACTGGGAGTAGGGGGTTCTTTTCCCTTCTGCATAGTCAATCTAAGCCTTACCATTTCTTAAACTTAAATGGAGATCAAAGGCAACTTCTCTTATCTGGAATCTTTGTTAAGAATGGTATGAATATTTGATTTTTTGTGTGTGTGTGGTACAGGGAATTGAACCCAGGGGCATTCTACCTCCGAGCTACACCCCAGCCCTATTTTTATTCTTCATTTTTAAACAGGGTCTCACTAAGTTGAGGAGGGGACCTCACTAAGTAGCTGAGGCTGGCTGCAAACCTGCTATCCTCTGGTCTCAGCCTCCCAAGTACTGGGATTACAAGGCATGTGCCACCACGCCTGGCTTGATCATCTTTTTTGTTTTTCCACTAGCAAAGTAGTTGCCAAGGCATGAATCTTCTGGCTTTCATTGATAGCTGCTTACAGTTTATGGAAGCAGTTAGGAAGAGTTAGACATTGGAGGCTTGTGTGTTTCTAAAACATTGAAGTCAGCCTGTCTTTGTAACATGGACCAAAAGTTACCAAGGCTTGCTCTTTAGTTTGCCTGAGTTACTGTCACTATTCAGCGAGGGACTTTCAAAATTCATACTGAGAAGTTATATCTGCCTTGTCCTATCTCCATTAACCCAGGGGTTACAAAGGTGACTGTGTGGTGATGGCTCATGGAATTATAATACATAAACTGTCATTGATCATACTAGTTTCTTATTACATCTCCCATTTTATCTATAAATATCCAGAGTTAGGGTAATTTTATAGCAGATATCAAGCATAAGCCTTTTTATAGGTTCATTTGAAACTAAAATACACAGTAATCTTATGTTACCAGCTTGAACCCAAACAACTTACTGGTCCTATTCTGGGTTTGGCAACCATTAACTTCAGTCACATGTGTTATTGAAGTCAAGAAGAGACTAAGGTATAAGGTATATGCTTGGTTAATATCTTTCTGCTGGTTTTTGTTTTGTTTTATTTTGTTTTTGGTACTGGGGATTGAACCCAGGGGCATTCTACCTCTGAGCTACATGCCCAGTCATTTTTTTATTTTGAAACAGGGTCTCGCTAAGTTACTGTGTGCTGGCCTCAAACCTGCCATCTGCCTGTTTCAACCTCCCAACTTCTGGGATTATAGACATGCACTACTGTACCTGGCTAAAGTTTGGATCTTTTAAGAGTAATTGTGTTAGTCCTTTACAAATGCTTTCACATTGATCTCACCCCTATGATATGGTAGCTAACTTCAGCATTGTCCCTCTTTTTAGAAAAGGAAGCTTAAGGCACCTAAGGTTGATTGCTTGCGTTAATTAATGACTTATCTCATACAGTATGCTCTGATTTCACATTCTGAGGAGGTGGGAGAGAGTGAGGAGTCTTGTTCCTAAACTGCAGTTTCTCTCTCAGGAAGAAGATGAACAGGTAGTGATAAGAGCTCAACCTATGCCACATTATGCGGTGCCTTTTAAGCCTCAAATGCCAGAAGCAAGAACTGTGGAAATGTGCCCTTTCTCCTTTGATTCTCGGGACAAAGAACGTCAATTACAGAAGGAGAAGAAAATAAAAGAACTGCAGAAAGGGGAGGTAGGTGTTTCTATTTTTACAAGTAGCATACTGTTATTCTTAAATCCCTCAAAGATAACCTTTTATGTAGTGCTTTTAACTATAAAATCACTGCTTTCCTTTGATCCCTCTAAGAACTCTATGAAATATAAAGCAAGTAATTTTACATAATTCTTTTGGCAGAAAGAGGTTAAGTGACTTACACCTAACCACACTGTCAGTTATTGGCAATGTTGTGAGGAAAACCTAGATTTCCTTTGGGGCTCATTACTTCTCTGCTAGACCATGCTGCTTTGAGAACTGACTGGCCATCCATCCCCATTTTTCAGGCTCATCCACATATTTAGGAGCAGCTATTGCTTTCCAGCTAAGGAGATTTTTTTGGGGGGCGGGTGCTACTAGGGACTGAATCCAGGGCCATTCTACCTCTGGGTTATACCCTCTGCCTTATTTATTTATTTACTTATTTATTTTGGTACTGGGGATTGAACCCAGGGGCATTCTACCTCTGAGCTAGACCTCCAGCCTGGTTTTTATTTTTTATTTGAAACTGTCCCACTATAAGTTGTAGAGGGCCTCACATTGCTGAGGCTGGCTGGGAACCAACCTGCGATCCTCCTGTCTCAGCTTCCCAAGTACTGGTATTACAAGCGTGTGCCACCATGCTTGGATCATTTATTTTTATTTACTTTTTATTTCTGGTTTTGAAACAGGGTCTCACTAGGTTGTGAGAGTCTCTCTTTGTTGCTGAGACTGGCCTTGAACTTGCGATCCTTTTGTCTAAGCCTCCCCAGTACTGGGATTACAGGTATGCATCACTATGCTCAGCTAAAGAGCTCTTTAATTTCATGTTTTCTTTTCCATTAGGTACCCAAGTTTAAGGCAATTCCCTTGCCTCATTTTGACACCATTAACCTACCAGAGAAGAAGGTAAAGAGTGTGACCCAGATTGAGCCATTCTGCTTGGAGACTGATAAAAGAGGTGCTCTCAAGGCACAGACATGGAAGCACCAGGTAGGAGATGGGAGAGTAGCCACAATGTTACTGGTTGGTTGGTTGGTTGGTTGGTTGGTTCCAATGGCTGACCTACTACCCTGAAATCATCTGGGATGACATACTTTATTTCATTTCATTATACTCTAAATCAGGGATCTGCACATATTTTCTGTAAAAGCCAAAGGTATTAAATATTTTAGGCTTTGTAAGTTAGTTATTATAACCTTTGCCACATATTCTGTGTGTATGTGTGTGTGTGTTCAACCCTTTGAAAATATAAAATCCATTCTTAGCTCAAGGGCTGAATCAAAAGAGTTTGCCAGCTGGGTTTGGCCTACAAACTTACCCCTGCTTTAAGTTATCATCTGGGGAATGTGAGAAATAAGACTTTTTTTTTTTTGCGGTACTGGGGTTTGAACCCAGGGGCATTCTACCTCCGAGCTACACCCAGCCCTATTTTTATTCTTTATTTTGAAACAGGGTTTCACTAAGTTGCAGAGGGCCTCACTAAGTAGCTGAGGCTGGCCGCGAACCTGCGATCCTCCTGTTTCAGCCTCCCAAGTACTGGGATTACAAGTGTGCACCACCACGCCTGGCTCTTTTTTTTTTTTAGTTCAGTTCTTACATTCTTCTTTTTTCTTTAAGATCTACGTATTCCATCTGTTAGACTCCTTCATTAAGTGTTCACTTCTTTCTGTTGATTATTTGGTAAGAAACAGGATGGGAGAATAACTCTTAAGTGAGTGTTTTCTCAGCATGGTGTGTATATTCATTTTCTTTATAGATAACAGGTAATTAAAAACGATTGGTCATTTGCTAGTTTAATTGGGGAAATTTTTCTTTGAATTCCTATTTTTATGCCATCACTTTGAAATGTGTCCAAAAGGAGCTCTAGAATAATCCTTGTTTGTAGGAATTACCCTCTTGAAGCCCAAGATTTGTGATTGCTCTGTGACTGAATGCAGGCCACCTGTTGTCATTGTTCTCCAGAAAAACTGAGGACTGCTATTTTGGGAGTAGTAATGACTCTCCTACTTATTTATTATTTATTTATTTTGGTGCTGGGGATTGAACCTCTGAGCATTCTGGGCATTCTACCTCTGAACTGGACACCCAGGCTTGTTTTATTCTTTATTTTGAAACAGAGTCTCATTAAGTTGCAGAGAGCCTCACTAAGTGCTGAGGCTGGCCATGAACCCACAATCCTCCTGTCTCTGCCTCCCAAGTATTGGGATTACAGGTGTGTACCACCACACTCAGCTGTGAAGCTCCTGTTTTCAAGAACCAACACATAGAATGTCTATGTAGGACATTTTCTGTAATAAAAACAATCTTTTTTCAATCTTTCAAATACTTAAAAAGTAGAGCAATTAGTATAATGAACTTCCATGAAACTAACACCTTGTTCTGTAATAGTCAAAGCATGGAAAATCTTATTTACCTGTACTTCTTTTTTCTTTCTTTATTTTTTGTGGTACTGGGGATGGAACCCATGGGCATGGGCATTCTACCTCTGAGCTACACCCTCAGCCTTATTTTATTTTTTATTTTGAAATAGGGTCTCACTGTGTTGTGGAGGGCCTCACTGAGGCTGGCCGCAAACCTGAGATCCTCCTGTCTCAGCCTCCCAAGTACTGGGATTACAGGCATGTGCCATCATGCCCGGCTTCTAAAGTCTCTTTCAATGAATGGGTTCCTCCCTTTGTATTTTATTTATTGAGCAAACTGGATTGTGTATATTTTCTACAATTTTGATTTTGCTGATTGCATTCCCATGGTATTGTTCAATGTGTTCCTCTATCCTCTGTATTTCCTATAAATGAGTAGTTTCTTATAAATGAGATCTAGAGGCTTGATTAAATTCTGATCAGGTTTTTTTCCCTATAGGTAATATTGCATAGTCCTTAATTACATCCAGAGGCATATAATGTTTAGTTATTTATTTTTGTGATAAGGTAGGCCTTAAACTTAACGATATTTTCTATAAGGTGGGCATGGTGGTGCACGCTTGTAATCCCAGTACTTGGGAGGCTGAGACAGGAGGATCACGGGTTCAAAGCTAGCCTCAGCAACTTAGTGAGACCCTGTTTCCAAATAAGAAATGAGAAATAAAACCAGTTGGGGGTATAACTTGGAGGTAGAATGCCTCTGGGTTCCATCCCCAGTACCAAAAAAAAAAAAAAAAGATATTTTCTACTTCTCTCAGTGGGTTTAGATATGGGGAGGAGGTTAACTACTGATTATATTAAATCATCTGCTATCTTTAGTGATAAAACAGTTCAGAAACATTAGAACTTGAATTATTATTGTGTGGTGGCCATGAGAAGTTGTGTATTTGCCTATCTGACAGACTTTCTTCTTAATAGCTGGAGGAAGAATTGAAACAGCAGAAAGAAGCAGCATGCTTCAAGGCTCGTCCAAACACTGTCATCTCCCAGGAACCCTTTGTCCCCAAGAAAGAGAAAAGATCAGTTGCTGGTAGTATTCTATGTACTATGGGGTTTGGGGCAGAATTTTTAGACTTCCCTGGGGAACCTGTCCTCAGTTATGCCAGACAATGCTTGTGTCAGCCAGAAGTGTTTGACTTTAGAGGGTGGTAGCTTTTCTTCCCCCTAGACCCAGTCTTTTACTTTTGTTGAACCCAATAAATGTGTTGGGGCCAAACTGATATATAACATGAGCCTTAGTAGAAGCAGCTGGCCTTTCAATAAGTTACAAACTTTCCCCACCCAAAGAGTAGTAAGTAAATGTGAGAGTGAGAGCCAGGATGTCTTTTTGGAGTTTGTCCTGAAGCTAAGCATTATATTCAAAATATTTGATTCCTTAAGCATTGGGTGGTATGTAAGAAAGTTTGGATCTTCTACATCTGTCTTAAAATCACTATGTAGTTTTGAACAAGCTACTTCACCTTTGTGGGTCTTTTATCCCATATACACTAGATAATTTCCAGGAGTCCTTCCAAATCTTAGAATTCTAAGACTTGTATTTGGCTTACTCCATCTTTCTTCAAACAGGGCTTCCTTAGAGCTCAGCCCTTTGTTGCCTTCTATGTCTCTGCCATTTGGCTCAATCCTGGGGGTTAGGTTTATGTAAGTACTGCTTTTGCACCAATATTTTCTCTGTTTCTGTACTCAGAGGGCCTTTCTGGTTCTCTAGTTCAGGAACCTTTTCAGCTGGCCACTGAAAAGAGAGCCAAGGAGCGGCAGGAGCTGGAAAAGAGAATGGCTGAGGTAGAAGCCCAGAAAGCCCAGCAGTTGGAGGAGGCCAGGCAACAGGAAGAAGAGCAGAGGAAGGAGGAACTAGCCAGGCTACGGAAAGAACTGGTAACTTTATCTTACCTCACCTGTTCTAGACAAGGGTCTACAGTGGCCTGCATGGTTGCATCAAAGACAAGTGAGAGATCATCCAAACTCAGGTTGGCGAGAAAGTTGAGACATGATGAGGCTAAAGATGTGTACATTGTGATCTAAGTATGTGCCATAATTTTGACCCTTTTTAGGAACCAACCTGTCAATTACAGAATAGTGTTTGTGAAATATAAAGCCAGTTGTTAAAAAAATGCATTTGTTCTTGATATTGAATGTAGACAGAATTTCTTCCAGGGGACTTCATAAGTAAGATGTCATGTGGTATAGCCATGCACAGTGATGCATTTCCTAGGACTCTTCCTAACCCTCTTCCCCTACTCCCCTCCTCTCCGTTCTACCTCTGAGCTAGACCTCTAGCCCTAATTTATTTATTTATTTATTTTTTTTTTGCGGTATCAAGGTTTGAACCCAGGGACATTCTAGCTCAGCCCTATTTTTTTTCTTTATTTTGAAACAGGGCCTCACTAAGTAGCTGAGGCTGGCCACAAACCCGGATCCTCCGGTCTCAACCTCCCAAGTACTGGGATTACAAGTGTGCACCACTATGCCCAGCCCCTAACTTATTTATTTATTTATTTATTTATTTATTTATTTATGTTCTGGAGATTGAACCTAGGGGCATTCTACCTCTGAGCTAGTCCCCCAGTCCTATTTTATTCTTTATTTTGAAACAGGGTCACACTATGTTGCAGAGGGCCTCACTAAGTTGCTGTGTCTGGCTGCAAACCTACTGTCCTCTTGTCTCAGCCTCCTAAGTACTGGGACTACAAGCATGCGCCACCATGCCCGGCTCCTATTTTATTTTTTATTTTGAAGCAGGGTCTAACTAAGTTACCGAGGGTTTTGCTGAATTGCTGAGACTGGCTTCGAACCTGCAATCCTTCTGTCTCAGCCTCCCGAGTACTGGGATTTATAGGAGTGCGCCACCACACCTGACTTATTGTTTGCTTTTTATATTTATACTTTGGAAATTCATAATCTGTAACTTTCCTCTGCTGCAATTGAGTACAGCCCCATTACACCCTGCAAATCACACCGGAGATAGGCTTGACATTGTTACTGAAAGTGAGGGACCCAGAAAATACCTATAGAAATCTTTTGGCCTCCAAAGCCTATGAACTTTTCCATCTTACTGTGTTGTCCCCCTCCCCTTTAAATTTGTGACTAGGAGCTGTAAGATCCTATATAACTATCTTATTTTATCTAAAAGAAAAAATAAGAACAACTATGAGCATAGTTTGCTAACATCCCTCTCAGTGGTAACTTTATTTTCCTTACTCTGCAGGTACACAAGGCAAATCCAATACGCAAATACCAGGCTGTGGAGGTAAAGTCAAGTGACCTGCCTCTGACTGTGCCAGTGTCTCCTAAGTTTTCCACTCGATTCCACTTCTAATCTCACTGTGAGCTGAGGTACTGCTTGACAAGAAGAGCTGCTCTTTACATGACATTAGATGTTACAAGAACCCATTTCTCCAGACTCACCCATGCCTCACAGAGCATACCTGACAGCTGTGGACACCGATTTTGTTGGGATTGTTTTCGTAAATTTTGGAGGCTAAGAAAGAGACTCAACTCGTCTATGCCTCCATCAGACTCCTTGTAGTTATTACCTTAACTCTGACTAGAATTTCAAGACTCTGTGTCAGCACAGTGCAATTTCTACATCCCTTTATCCTCTCCCTTTTTATATATGTATGTTTTAATCAGAAAATAAAGATAGTTAAAACCTGAGGTAGGGTTTAAGTCATGGTTTAAATGAGGAACAATCAGTATATCAGATTCTTTCCTCTTCTCTGCACAAGAGGAATTTGGAGCCCTGTGCTGAGTGGGTGGAGAGCCTCCCTAACTACATGAATGAGGAAGAAGACTGCATGGACTCAGGGGAGCCACAACAGCTATTTTGCAAGCTGCTGACAGAACTGCTGTTAAGGCACATTTTCTCCTTATCAGAGCTCATAATAACGGGGAATGGTGCAGCATACATTTTAAGACCTGACTTAGAATAACTATGTTTTGCGCTGGGCATGGTGGCGCACGCTTGTAATCCCAGTACTTGGGAGGCGGAGACCGGAGGATCCAGGTTTGCGGCCAGCCTCAGCGACTTAGTGAGGCCCTCCGCAACTTCGTGAGACCTGGTTTCAAAATAAAGTATAAAAAATAGGACCAGGGATGTAGCTCGGAGGTAGAAAGCCCCTGGGTTCAATCCCCGGTACCACAAAAAAAAAAAAAAAAGAATAACTATGTTTTGTCTTCCCCTCCTGATTTTGTTATTTGATGTTTTTAAATCTGTCAAGCCCCTATAGAGATCACATCTTATAGGGAAAGTGAGTAATGGGAGAGGTGGATCCAGTAATTTTCCAAAGCACAGGTTCTGTCCTTAAATAAAAGTGCTTTAGCCAGGCAGGGTGGCACCCTTTTAATCCCAGTACTTGGGAGGTTGAGACTGGAGGACTGCAGGTTCGCAGCCAGCCTCAGCTACTTAGTGAGGCCCTCCGCAACTTAGTGAGACCCTGTTTCAAAATAAAGAATAAAAAATAGGGCTGGGGGTGTACCTCACAGGTAGAATGCCCCTGGGTTCAATATCCATACCACAAAATAAATAAATAAGTTAATTAAATAAATAAATAAATGTGCTTTATAACTTTTTTCTATCTTATGTCAGAATATCCTTCCATATTTTGTTGAGCCGGGCATGGTGGCTCAACAAAATCCCAGTACTTGTGAGGCTGAGACCGGAGGATCCAGGTTCCCAGCCAGCCTCAGCTACTTAGTGAGGCCCTCCACAACTTTGTGAGACCTGGTTTCAAATTAAAGAATAAAAAAAAATAGGGCTGAGGGTGTAGCTCAGAGGTAGAATGCCCGTGGGTTCCATCCCCAGTAATGCAAAAAAAAAAAAAAAAAAACTAATAGATACAACTGGGTGTGGTGGCACACGACTCTAATCACAGTACTTTGGGAGGCTGAGACAGGAGGATCACAGGTTTGCAGCCAGCCTCAGCAATTTAATGAGGCCCTCTGCAACTTAGTGAGACCCTGTTTTCAAATAATAAAATAGGACTGGGGTAGCTCAGAGGTAGAATGCCCTTGGGTTCCATCCCCAGTAGTACAAAAAAAAAAAAAAACTAATAGATTTGTCATTCCTTTAAGACACGAATTATTATAGTGATCTCTGTGTTTCTTGTGGCTAGCACAGAATTGGCTTGAGTCTATGTTAAATAATACATTTTCTTTTAGATTTTGCGTTATTTTTGAACATCTATTCCTGTACTCAGAGATCCATGTTCTACCCAGGCCAATCCTAAGTACCATGTATAACATTAAACCTATTTTACTTCACTTTTTTGATCCATTCAGTGAGCCTTTATGGATTTCCTACTATGTTCAAGCAATTGTAGATGGAGCAGTAGGTGACAGAGCAAGATAGTATTTTTCAGTGTGATGTACAGGTCCCTGATCCTCCTGAAGGCCCACAAATTTGTCTAAAATGCAGTTTCTTTATTCACTTCCTATAGGTATGTGGCATAGAGTTTTATAAACACTTTCTTAGTTCATTCAACAAATACTTATTTGGTGCCATCTCTGTACCTTGGTGCTGTTCTAGTCTCTGGGAATACAGCAATGAGCAAAAAAAAGACCTTGCCTTTGTGTGGCTTACATTTTAGACGGGAATGGAGACAATAACAGAATGACTTTACCCTTTCTGTTTGGTGAGAGATAATACCATTACCACTGTGTGAGAGTAGACAGGTGGGTGAAAGAAGTGTGTGAGATTGTAATTGGGAAAGCGAGGGAATTCTGGCTGCTGTCTAGGAGGAAACTGATAATGGTTTGGGCCAGGGTGGTCTCAGTGGATATGGGAAGAAATAGGTTCTGAATGCACTTTGAAATTGTAACTGGTAAGATGTGTTAGCAGATCTGATGTAGAGAGTGGGGGAAAGGGGAGTTACAGAGGAGAGTAGCCATCAGCCCCAAACAGGATCAAATAGGGCTGGGGGTGTGTATTAGCTCAGAGGTAGAATGCCCCTGGGTTCAATCCCCAGGACCAAAAAAAAAAAAACTTTAAATTTCGAGACTGGGTCTCTCCAGGTGGCCTTGAATTTGCAATCCCCCTTCCTCGGCCTCCTGAGCACTGTGATTACAGACATGCACCAACCATCATTCCCAGCTAAAATGAGGGTTTTAGAAAGAGTCCTTTGAGAATTATGGACTTGGGGGTTCTTCTGCTGCATTTGCCCTATTCTGGATTTTCTCCTGCATACACACTAACACCAGAATAGTAAAAAGTGATCATCTTTTATTTTATTTATTTATTTTTTAATTTTTTATTCTTTATTTTGAAACAGGGTCTCACTAAGTTGCGGAGGGCCTCACTAAGTACCTGAGGCTGGCCGTGAACCTGGATCCTTCGGTCTCAGCCTCCCAAGTACTGGGATTACAAGCGTGCACTACCACGCCCGGCTTTTACTTATTTTTTTGCAGTACTAGGAATTGAACCCAGGGGCATTCTACCCCTGAGCTATACCACCAGCCCATTTTTTTATTCTTTATTTTGAAACAGGGTCTCACTAAGTTGTGGAAGGCCTCACTAAGTAGTTGAGGCTAGCCATAAACCTGCGATTCTCCTGTCTCAGCCTCCCAAGTACTGGGATTACAAGTGTGCGCCACCACGCCATGATCATCTTTTAGAGGCAACAAAGAGAAGTTACTTCAGAGCAAATAACTCAAAACCAAGATGCAAACATCCAGATGGGCATGGTGGCGCATACCTGTAATCCCAGTACTTGTGAGGCTGAGACAGGGGGATCACAGGTTCAAGGCTAGCCTCAGTGATTTAGCAAGACCTCAGCAACTTAGACCCTGTTTCAAAATAAAAAAGAAGGGCTGGGGGTCTATCTCAGACGTAGAATGCCCCTGGATTCAATCCCCAGTATAAAAAAAAAAAAAAAACTGGGCATGGTGGCACACACCAGTAATCCTAGTACTTGGGAGGCTGAGACAGGAGGATCATAGGTTCAAGACCAGCCTCAGCAACTTAGTGAGACTCTCAGCAACCTATCAAGACCCTGTTATTTCAAAAAATAAAAAGGGCTGTGGGTATAGCTCAGAGGTAGAATGCCCCTGGTTTCGATCCCTAGTACCTAAAAAACAAATAAAAGATGAAAATATTCAGTGCACCTCTTCCTTCCCAGAACTTCTGTTTCCCAGTGGCTGTTTCTCCTCAACACAGTCTCTTAACTAGTATTGAGTCCTTTCTTGCTGGACCCCCTCATATTGCCTTCATTTTTCTAGTACACCCTCCTGTTTTCCCCAGAAATGCAGACTCTCCACTTTTACAGTGATTTCATGTTCTTTATCCCATCAGGCCATATCCTAGAAGGAGCTTTATCTTTCTACACTCAGTGGCATTTCAGGAATTTTCCGTAACAAACAAAATGTTCTGAGATAAAAATTTACTGAATTCTACTAAGAAATCTGGCTGCCACACTTAACAGAGTTCCTAACACCTGGGCACATGCAGATTGTCAGAATTCCAGATTGTTGGATTGTCAGAATTTGGGGAAGGGCAGTTTTCAGGTTAATTTTGACTTGGCCCTGGTTTCCCTAAGTACTAATCCATATTGGATTATTGTTCATTCTTACTTTGGGTGACCATTATTTTGTCCTTGTGTAATGGCTTGGTTGCCGTTTTGATTGCAGTTTTATTCCTTACCAGTTCTTTTCCATAGAGTCTCTGGCAAGTAGAACCAGAGGGGTGGACAGACTGTAATCACAGTTGCTCCAGTGTTTAATAGATGATACCTGGGCCAATAATTGTAACACAAGATGGGAAGTGATTCTTTACTGGGAGACAGAGGGCTATGGGGACTTAAGATTGTCATTGGAAGTAAGGATGCAGTTCATAAAGATAGTTTTCTTTATGAATAATAAAATAAAAATATAATAATAAAAATAAAGAAGTCGGGCATGGTGGCGCACGCTTATAATCCCGGTACTTGGGAGGCTGAGACAGGAGGATCGCAGGTTCGTGGCCAGCCTCAGCTACTCAGTGAGGCCCTCTGCAACTTAGTGAGACCCTGTTTCAAAATAAAGGGTTCCATCCCCAGTACCAACATAAATAAATAAATAAATAAATAAATAAATAAATAAATAAATAAATAAAAATAAAAATTACAAAAGTAGTACTGCCTCTTGGAAACAAGCAATACAGACTGTATAAAATAAAACATGCAATTCTCCTTTCTTTACCTGCTCTCACTCCCCAGAAGTAACCTGGTATTCATAATCGTGTATTCTTCAACAATGTTTTTTATGTACACATATATTTATAGAGCAGTCTACATTAGCATTTTAAAAAATTTGTTCTTGAAAAGGCTATACATTCACATGTTTCAAAATTTAGAAGAAACAAAGGCAAAGGGTTTTCTCCCAATTGTTCAGTTGTCCTCCCCAGAGCTACTGCCACCAGTTTCTGGTGTTCCCTTGCAGTTTCTACATGTATGTATTCCTACCTCCCCTTTTATATTTATATGCAAATAGTATTATATTCTTTACTCCACCTTTTTTCAATGTGTTTTTGAATGATGTAGTGCAGATGCTACTTTTTTTTTTTTACAGTACTGGGGATTGAACCCAGGGTCATTCTACCTCCCAGCTACACCCCAGCCCTATTTTTTATTCTTTTTATTTTGAAACAGGGTCTCACTAAGTTGCAGAGGGCCTCACTGAGTAGCTGAGGCTGGCCGCGAACCTGCGATCCTCCTGTCTCAGCCTCCCAAGTACTGGGATCACAAGCGTGCGCCACCATGCTCGGCTGCAGGTGCTCCCTTGAGCGTGTCCCAGCTTCCTTCCTCAAGTATGAAGTCTTATGTGAATCTAGTGAAATGAAGGCAGACTTCTGCATGATGTCCCGGCTAGTGACCTGAAGCCCTAAGGACTCAAGGGCAGGGCTTGGGGTGTACTTACTGACTTGAGTTGTGAAGCTATGTATCTAATTAGCTAGATCTTGATGTCACTTCCTTTTCAGTCAGTTCTTTTGAAGAAGGCCACTTATAATCTTGTCTGCTGGGAAAGTTCCTCAATGCTGAGAGGAACAGTTTAAAAAGCTGTTAACCACATGGCTAGGCTCCTTTTTCTGTACAGGCAGGTTCAGTTTCAGCATGGTGGTGTGGATCCAGGTAGGAATTGGTCACATTCTGAATCCTGAGCTGCCATCCGCCTTGCAGCCTGCTGGGATACTCAGTTTAGACAACATATAAAGTTTCCTGGAGACGGGACAAACCCAGGCCTATGGAAAGCAGGAAGGTTAAAATGTGTGGTACTTTGAGCAGTGACGAAGGCGTAACCAGGGAGCTGGCATGTTTGCTCTGACGCCAAGAATTCCAGAACAGTTTGTTATCCAGTTAAAGCCAGTGTAGTTGCTACAAAAAAGAAGACTGGGGACAAGCATACTTTTCCCTTGTTTCCTTTGCCTTCTTGCATATCTACCCTGTTTCCTATTGCTGTGGGGAAGCTTGCTGACATTGGGAATACCTGCTGGTTCTTGCTGGTCTCTGTCTAATAAGAGAATAAAAGGCTAGGCTTAGGCCAAACCATGGCTCTTATGTGCTGAAGGTATCAACTTCCTGAAAGGGCTTCACAAATGCTGACATTCTCTCAGAGAAACCATTGTTGGAGGATTGGGACAGTAGGCTCAATGAAATACTAGGTCTTACCAGGAAAGAATGATTTTACTAGACCAAGCCTGTCCTGGAAATATGAGTTGTCCTCCCTTCAAAAAGTTAGCTGGGCATGTGGCATACGCTTATAATCCCAGTACTTGGGAGGCTGAGTCAGGAGGATCGCAGGTTGGCAGCCAGACTCAGCAACTTAGTGAGGCCCTCTGCAATTTAGTGAGATGCTGTTTCAGAATAAAAGAATAAAATAGGGCTGGGGGTGTAGCTCAGAGGTAGAATGCTCCTGAGTCCAATCCCTAGTGCCAAAAAAAGAGTGTTTTAGTTTGTTTTGGACAGAGAAAATAAACCTGGCCTGTCTGCTCTACAGAGATCTATGTAGTTACTGGGCTTGCTGTTCCATAACATTACATGCAGGTGTGTGAACGTGCTTAGAATCTTGGCCAAGTGCTATTGCCCAACTTGTTTTGGTGCTGATGGTATTCTTCCGCTTTCTTCCAGGAACAAGGAAGAACAAGGGAGAAGTTTTCCGTTGGGTCAAAATAATCAGTGGTCCTTAACTTTTAATTGACAGGCAGTTTGGGGCAGCATTGTTTAAACCTGTTTGGTGGTAAGGAGCGATGAGGGGTCTCCAGCCTCTCACTGACATCCTCCCATTGCAGCCATGTGTGGACCCACTTTGTCACACAAAGGGTCTGGTTTGTTTGTGTGTTTGTTTGTTTGTTTGTTTGTTTGTTTGTGGTACTGGGGATTGAACCCAAGGGCATTCTACCTCCGAGCTACACCCCCAGCCCTATTTTTATTCTTTATTTTGAAATGGGGTCTCACTAAGTTGTGGAGGGCCTCTAAATAACTGAGGCTGGCGGCGAACCCGCGATCCAACCCGCGATCCTCCTGTCTCAGCCTCCCAAGTACTGGGATTACAAGCATGTGCCACCACGCCTGGCTTGTTATTTTCTTATGTAAAACTTTTGTCTCTTTTTATACCATGTATGGCTTTTCTGTGTATATATTTTTTTGAGTGTTAACTTTTTCACTAAGCACAGTAACACACATGTTTTTCCTGTATTATTACATACTTTGTAAATAACTATTTTAACAGCAGCATACTATTCTGTTGAGTTTATTTTTCCCCAGCTGAGATGCTTGTTTTGCAATAGGTCTTGGCTCTATTTAGAGGGCAGAATTGTCTGTATTTGCTTTCCCCTAATGTATCATGTCTGTATCTAAACTTCAAATGGCTGTGTTCTTACCACTTACCAGTCATCTTTGTAATTAAAATATAAGCTTTAAAGGAAATACAAGCCCCTCCCAAAGCATACTCAATGATATTATTCTGCCATACACACTTGCAAAATGGGAAAAATTCGTTTGGGCTGCATTACTGGCACCCAGGCCCAGTGAAAATTATTGGCACTTAGCAAAACCTTTCTGGAGGTAATTCTAGCTATGTTATTTAAAAGTCTTAGGATTCTATGTTTTCAGCAGACTTATACTGTAGATTTGTTGTCTCTAAATCTTCACATCAGATTTGAAAGGAAAAAGCCCCTTGGTCTTTCTTATTCTAGTTGGGCTATGATGTGTCTTTTGGGAAGAGTGAGGATGGGGATTATAATCTCACTTCTGACACTGACAAAATGGGTGGCTTTTAACAAGTTATTCCTCTTTTCTGGGCTGCAGTTTCCACATCTGTCAAGCAAGATTGAGCCAGAACAATTAGAGTTCTTTTCTTCTTATATATTTTCAGATTTTTTTTCTAGGTAACTTGTTTAAACCCCACCAGCCCTACTATCATATTTGTTCCACAGCCAGCTGCTTGATCACTATAAGTGGGTACCTCTAGCAAGCTTTCCCAGGTAAACTTCAGTGAAGTATGTTGGAGACCAGTGTGCTATCTTGTTGAGGACTTTCCAAGGGTTGTTCTGGAAGCGGAAATCTAGCCCAGATCACTCCAGGGGACTAATCCCTGAATAATGTCCTCTGACACACACACACACATATTTTCTGATGTTTCTCTTGACCTTGGAACTGGTTAAAGACTGCACAGAATGTTCAATGAATTCTTGCAGGCTACCACAAAGAGCTCTTGACCCCTCTCCTCCAAGATGCGAGTTTTTTTCCCAGTATTGATTGTTTTTTGCTTGGAAGTAGTCCTTGTATTGTTGGAAGCAGTTTAAGGACATCACAGTAAAACTAATACCTTACCTTGCTCCTTTGCTATTTCTCTCCACTGCAGTTCACTTTTTGCAGTCTCTGTGGTCGGCACAGAGTTCAGGAGGAACACAGAATTATTTAGTGGAGTAAGCCATAGAGTGGGAATTGGGAGAGCTGCTTTTGCCTTTGTGGCCTTGAGCGTGAAATGTGAATTCTCTGCACCTCAATTTCCTCATTTTAGAAGTTAGAATGATCTTTCTAGAAGGGACCCTTTCTCCCGCTTGCTGGAGGAGTTTCCCCCAGCTTTAAAATGACCCTAAAGCACTGTGGGCAGCAGTGGTGACTGTTATTCATCCCTGTTGGCCAGCGTGACAGTGTGACCATGGTTGAGTCACAGAGTCAGTATTAATTGTCAGTGGGTATGTGTCACCAGGGGTTGCCAGAAGCCCCTGCTGTTTACCCACAGCTAACAACCTGACAGGATAGGGTCAGCAGCTGCTAGTTGACAGCCAGCTGAAAGGAACAGGGAGACTTCTCTGCAGGGACAAAGCTCATGGGAGTTTGTGCAAGCAAGAGAAGCAAGCTGTGGGTTTGAGTTGAGCTTGTAGAAATCTCATTCCCACTCCTTGTTGGATGATGTCTGCACTGCAGGCTCTGAGCTTAGGATGACCTCCTTTGGGGGGCTTTCCTTATTATTTGCATACTGGCCTTTTTCTCTCTTGTGGTGGTTTGTTCTGCAGCAGTGGAACACAAATGTAGGAAGCAGTTGGAGTTGGCTGGGCTGGTGGTACTCCCCCTTCACTAAATGGCTTTTTATTGCATGTCTTGCCTTGAAAGGTTAGCTGTCCTGATGATTGAATCTGAGTGTTTCTGTGTTTTCCTTGTACCAAACACTGCTATCATGGGCCCATGGGCCCATGATACTGCCCATGGGCCTCTGAAATGAACGGGAATGAGAAGCTCAGCATGGGGAGTTGTGGGACTTGTCTAGAGCAGTGGTCCTCAGACTGTGCTCTGTGGTCTATGGACCAACAGCATGAGCACCACCCCGAACTAGAAATGCAAATTCTCCGCCCCTACTCTGGACCTCCTGAGTCAGACACTTTCAGGGTGGGGATCACTGTGCCAGGAGGGGGACCTGGAAAACCTGACTCAAGTTCTCATGGGCCAGGGAGCCAGTAGCCACTATCTCCTGTAAACCTCTGTTCAGGCCAGTCAGAAGCCTCCCTACGGCAACAGCGCTTTCTTCCCCACATGGTTTCCTGGGAGTCAACTTTGTGCAGTCTGTTCCTGTTGCTGAGTTTGATGAGTAGGTGGTTCTCTCCTCAGCCGAGACACCATGCCCAGGATGAAGACGGAGGGAAGAATGTTGTTCTGTGTATCCTTCCAACAAGTTATATTGTATGACAGGTGAAGAAACTGAGGCTCAGAGTTTCCCAAAGTCACGCTGCTAGAAGCAGCAGGGTCAGAATTTGGACCCAGGTCTGACTGCACCAAGCGCTCTTGCTACCACATCAGCCTGTGTTCTTGAGCAGAGCCAGCTCTAGGGGATGGACATCCTCAGGAGCCCCTGAAGAATGGGGGCCTGGCTCTTTTGTGAAGTGGAGCCTTCTCTGAACTCTTAACCTTGCTGGGGGACTCCAGCTAAGTCTCACAAGGTTGCACCGCAGGTCCTCTCCTTGCTTTCACCTGCCGTCAGCACAGTAGGCATCTCCTTGGACTGTGCCGGATGCTGAGGTTCCTATCAGGGATGTGGCAGCTGCCAGTCAATTAGGCCATAAACCTCAGCAGGCCTGAATGCCAGCCAAGGTCATCAAGGTGCCAAGCAGGTTGCAGACAGGAAGAGCCTCCCCAGCACCCTCCTCATTCTTTATTTGGATGCCCCTCACCATCCCAGGCAGTCCCCTTTCCTCCCAGCAGCCACTCAGCTTGCCATACATCCTCTAGTTCTTATGGTAACCCAGTTTAGCAAAGGGACCTAGAGTCTTATAAATAGCACAATGGCAGGCTGGGAAGCTGTCCTGTGCAACAGGACAGAACATGCATTCCCTGCTTCTTGAGCCGTTTCCTGGGATCGTGTGATCAGACAACTTCTAGTCAGATAAAGTCAAATTACTCTTAATTCCTAAGTCTTTGCTCCACACTCATCTTTCTTCTACTCTTGGACGTGTCTGTGTTTTACCCCCACTGCCTCTGTCTTCACTCGGTGGTGCTTCCAGGTCTGCTCCTGGGACATTTCCTGTTCTTGGAACAGCTGCACCAGCCTGGGGTACCCTCCTGCTACTTGATCCTACAGGGAGGTGTCCAGTGGCTGCGGGTAATTTTCAGATGACCTTGTTCCTCTGACGTCATTAGGGAGCTATTTTTAGCTTTGGTGTTTATGCTGCAGAAGTTGGGCTGGGATGGGGGAGAAGGAGGAGTGAAGGAGGGGCTGGTCTAGGCTTCCCCTTGTCCCAGGGTCCTACCAAAGTGGGAGCGTTTATTCTCTGACATTTACAGAGCAGACTGAATGTGAGGCCCTGGAGCAACCAAGTTTATGACATAATCTAAATGTTCTTCACTCTTGAATTTCTTCTTCAGTGAGCATTACTTTGTAGTATGGAATAGAAATTAAGCATGAAGTCTCCAGAGCTAGATAGTTCTGGTTAAAATTCTGGCCCCACCATTTATATCTGAAACCTTGGATAAGTTTCTCTACTGTGCCTCAGTGTCCTCTTAGAGATGGGAGTAATTTACCTCAAAAGATTAAAGGACAACTTAACGAGGCCCTCTGCAACTTAGTGAGACCCTGTTTCAAAACTAAATAGGGCTGGGGGTGAAGCTTAGAGGTAGAATGCCTCTGGGTTCATTCCCTAGTAAAATCACACACACACACACACACACACACACACACACACACACACCATTAAAGGAGTTGTTAATACATGTGTCTGGCACACAGTAAATACACAATGTTAGCAGCTATTACTACCAGCCACGACAGCACTGTATATTATACTAAGTGCTTGGGATACAGAGCTGAACAAGACATGGTCTGTCTGCTCTGTGCTCCCAACATCTCAGAGAGTGTGAGGGTGCATACAGTTGACACCTGCCATGGGCACTAATTTCTCCTGCCTTATGGGGGGCATTTAAGGGAAAGAGAAGATGCAGTTTCTGTCCTGGGAAAGCCTCAGCAGTGGTTCTCAACCCTGACCACCCATAAGAATCTCCTGGGGAGATTTCTTTAAATATCCCAATTCTGCTCCCACCTCTAGATGTTTAGTTGGTCTGAGCTCAGCAGGGGCTCAGGTTCTGGGAGCTGCACAAGCTCTTCAGGGGTTTGGGATTTGTGTCCTCAAAGATCTTCACAGGCCACAACAGGGTGACTTATCCAAAGACTGCCTCAAAGCAGGTCCTCTCAGGGCTCTCGAGGTTTTCCAACAAGTAGGCCTCTGACCTGGCAGTTCTCAAACTTCAACATGTGTGAAAACCACCTGGCATGCTGGTCAGAGACAGAATACTGGGGCTCAATTCCAAGCAGGCTTCATATTAAACAAGCAAGCCCTCTGGGGGGTCCAGGTACAGAAAAAGCCTGAGGGGAATGGAACCATGGATTCTCTGAGGCCCTGAGCCACATCTTCATCTAAGAACTCATCCCTGACCATCAGTCTCCAAGGCTCTACTTCTGAAATCCCATGGTATTATTACTGCTCTTCCCATTTTCTGCCTTGAATGTGTTGATGTTGCTATATTTTGATTTTTTTTTGTGTGTGTGTGTGTGTGTGTGGTACTGGGGATTGAACCCAGGGGCATTCTACCTCTGAGCTACACCCCCAGCCCTGTTTTTCATTCTTTATTTTGAAACAGGGTCTCACTAAGTTGCGAAGGGCCTCACTAAGTAGCTGAGGCTGGTGGCGAACCTGGATCCTCCTGTCTCAGCTTCCCAAGTACTGGGATTACAAGCGTGTACCACCACACCCGGCTGTATTTTGATTTTTTATTAATCTGATTATAGTTATGAAGTGGCATTAAAAATTTGGAAAATCACATTATGCTAAGTGAGATTAGTCAGTCACAAAGAGTGAAAAGTCAGATGTTCTCCCTAATATGTGGAAGCTAGGGAGAATGGGACTTAGAAGGAACTCCAGACAAAGAAGGAGAAAGCTTTAGTTGAGCAAAGAAGGCGACCTAACTGAGGGAGATTGGAGAGGGGGAAGAGGGAAATACACTAATGCACATGATGTGTATAAACAAACTTATCAGAGTCGATCACTATGCTGAGCATGGAAAGGAGGGAAGGGGGAGGGAATGGGGTGGGATTTGAGGGAGGGCTAAATGAGCAATGTGTGCATGCATGCTTCTGATACCCTGACACTTACCAAAATGTATAACTACAATGCACCAATAA